>JANAVB010037818.1:6741510-6771510 GCA_029216955.1 Iris pallida | reverse complement strand
TGTGAAAGAGAAGAGAAGCTTTGCACCAGCATTGCTTTTGCACGGGAGTTCGTGTATGATCCGAGGAGTCAGAAGAGCAGAAGTGTTCCAAAGTTCTCCGACGAACTTGCTGGTTTCCTGGAAGCTATTCGTGTGGGACAAATATAGCTTTGAGCAACGGTGATCATTCACCCCAGCAGGCCATCTTCCATCTTTTGCCTGCCATCTACTTTGCTGCTGTTGTGTACGAAATCTTTTTAGATTCTCGTAATATCATAACGAGATCTTCTTAGATCTTTGTTATACTTGCGCAACCTTCCTAGAAGTGTTGCGTTGGAACATTTTTCTTACAATTGTTTTACCATCTCAGTTTTTTCTCAAAAATTGTGCCTCGGCACTAACAATCTCAAAGCTATATTTCTACGATGGAAAACTTTAATGCTTCACTCCTCAATACTGACTTTTGTAAGTTAAAAAGTTTGATGGAGAGCATTCAAGTCTAGAAGAGAAAGTTTTTATCACTCTTTAACTCAGAGACGTTGATCACATACTTCTTGAAGAGGAACCTATGTCGCAATCACTCTGCGGCTACTAAACTTCAAGCCAAGTGAAAAAAAGAGAATAACATTACAGGCTGCTTATCCTGAATGCCATGGAGGATTTCCTAGCAGAATCCTACAGTAAGAAGACTATTGCCAGAGACATATGAGAGTCTCTGGAGAAACTGTACGAAGAAGACAAGAACAGGAGCAAGATATTTATGGTTGAAAAATATCACAAACGGCTCTTTGAGGACGAGAAGTCCATGCTGCCGCAGGTAAAGGAATTTCTGAAGCTGCGACAGAAGCTGGAAGAGGAGATGCCCCTTCCCAACAAGTTTGTTGTTGGAGGGATTGTCTCGAAGCTTTCCGCTGGGTGGAGTAAGTTCTATGCAATATGCATAGGAAAAAGCTTGAGATCAGCCTTAAATCTATTGCAGGAAATCTATGTTGAGGACCAGATGCGGGATCAACTGAAGGTGGACACACTGTCCAAACAATTGGCTAACACCAATCTGGTTCATACCAAGGAACCAAGGGAAAAGTAGGAGGCTTCCCACAGCAAGACCCTAACAATCTGAACTGAAAGGGACTTCCTTCAGGCAAAAGAAGGCAAAGTCTCAGATGTCTTGTTTCAAGTGTGGCAAGAAGGGCCACTTCAAGAATGAATGCAAAGAAAAGACCAACCAATCAGCAAGAAGAGCCTAGTAAGGTCTCTATTATCACTGACGTTGTTGCTATGATTGCGTATGTTGATGCGGTAGGGACTGACTCTGACTGGTGGGTAGACACTGGAGCCACCTGCCATGTCTGCTCCTGTAAGGAGTGGTTCACTACCTACACACCTACTTCTGAAGTGGTCATGATGGCAAACCAAGCACAAGATAAAGTGCTCGGGATTAGGACGGTGGTATTGAAGCTGACTTCTGGCAAGTCTCTGACGCTTCAAGGCGTGAAGCACGTACTTGCTATCGCCAAGAACCTGATCTCAGGAGGCCTACTCTGCAATGCAGGCCTCAGGATGGATATTAATGCTGGCCAGATGGTGATGCCTATCAAGGGAACATATTTCGGAAAAGCTTTTTATACCGAAGGAATGTTCAAAATTCAGCTTGTAAATCAGTCTAATGTAATTAATGTAATCACTCATTCTGCTTATACTCTTGAGTTGTGGCATAATTGTCACGACCCGCACCCTAGAGTAAGGGCACGAGACGTGGGTACGTCCAGCCTACGCCGCAGTGTCGGCGGTAGAACGCTGTCCCAGGTCACAACAACAATGAAGGTAATAACAGTTATACTCCCCGAATGGGGGTGACATAACAGAAATATAAACTCAACCACAGCTAAGGTAGAACAGGTAAGATAGATTGATAATGAAAGATACAATATCCAGAACAGAGAATCACAGAGATACAATCCAGAGTTCTAAGTGTCTAAAATAAATACATGTCTCAGAATATCTCAAAGTCTAATACAGTAATCCAGAATAGTAAAGACAGTCCTAGTCTAAGGGAGTGTCATCTACAGCTAGTGGATCCTGCTGCTGGTCCAAGTCCAGGCACCCGTCTAGTGTAGCACCGTAGTAGGTAGGGCAGAATGCCTCAGCCTCGTCCTCTGTAATATTTCAACAGGTCCAGTCAGGACAGGAGCGAGCACAGTACATCTCAACAAATCATAGAAGGTCAGGATATAATCATGCTAGAGAGTAAGATACAAGAACTGAAGAAATATGATAAACAGTAAAGACTGTAAATAAATAGCTACAGTATATAGAGAACTGATAGTGTCTAGTAATTCAGAGCACAATGGTTATGTAAACGGCACGATGTTATACACGAGTAATCTACAGAGGTTGTACACGAGTAATCTACAAGATTGAATACATAACCACTTCTACCCTCCCGCCCCAATCAATACACAAGGATCTGGCTAAGTTATTTATTGTACATGAAGGTCATGTGAATACATGATTATATACGATTTCACACGTTTCGTACACGAAAGTCACAAATACAAAGAGTACACGATGTTCACGATAAAGTACACGAACACGAAATACCCGATGTATCTACTAAGGGGATAACATCGCCCAACAAGATCCATATAGTACTAATCCGTGTTTCCAACGTGTCAGCATCATGTAAAATAATCTAAAGCAGGAAATATACTCCTAATGTAGGATATGAAATGATCAGAGAATGTACTCGCCTGTAACCAGTAAATCTGAGAGAATATAGACTGTCCGAGGAGTGGTGTCTGTCTCCTATAGAACAGTACAAGTTACTATGAATCTACAATGATAATACGATACAAATTAATGCATTCTACATGAATCTAGGTCAATCTAGGCCGAAGTCAACTCTTGGTCAACTCTGGTCAACCCTAGAAGTCAAACTAGGTCAACCAAGTCTAATCTAGGTCAAACTAGTCTAATCTAGGTCTAACCAAACTATCTAGGTTATACCATGACTAAACTAGGCAACACCATGCCAAGCCATGCCTTAGTCACATAATATATATATATATACAATACATGTCATATGGTATCCCATATATCTATACATCATATCACAACACCATATATATAATACATATATTAAAATACATATACACATATAGAAAGCTTGTATATATATATAACAATGTTTATACATAGATATACACACATAGGGAGTGAGGGGAAAACAGGAGTACATGTGTGTGTGTGTAGGACTAGGCATGTGTGTGAGCCATCACAAGAGTGTGTGGGTATGAGAGTGTGTTAGTGTCATAGGCAGGTTAGTATGTGTGTGAGTGATGGAGGAACAACAGTGGCAAGAAAACAGTCCCTCAATCTCAGATTTATGCAATTGATTCTCAGGTTATGTGTTCTCAGGATTGATAGTTAAGGAAGGGAAAATAAAAACAGTTAAGTAGTATACCCAATCTCAGTTTACAGATCAAAACAAGATGGTTAAAACTATACTCAGTTAATTGCAGAAATGAAACATTCATAACTCAGGTTTCTCATAATTCAACCACCCATATATCAATCCCTTTCCTACTGTCAACACCAAGTATTAAATGGAGAGGAATCTAGAAATATCACTTTTTAGAAAGAAAACATTGAATCAAATCATCATGTAAACTCAGTTAAAACATTTGAATCTCAGGTTTATGCCTAACATGAATCAAGAACAAAAAGGAAAATCAGTTTTCAAATAACAATATGGTTTTAAAAACCATTCTCAGGTTTCAGAATTAACTCATTAAACCACAGTCCAATTCAATTCATTCCCAGGTTTACTAAGGACTGGGAACACATAATCCCAACTTAGGTTCATAAAACAAATAAAGGGAATCAACAACCTCAGTTAACATTAACATAAAAGGAAGGAAATCAATAATAGTGAAAAAGAACATTCCTAAACTAGCTAGAAAACTGAAACAACAGTAAAATGGTTCACAAACAAACCTATAATTGAATTCTCAGTTAAGCAAAAAGGAAAAACATTAATCCCAGGTTTACTAATCAATTAAAAAATCTCAGGTTAAACAGAGAACTCAGTTCCATTTTAAATTTAACAGCCATTGCCAAGTTCCATATCAGTTTAAACAGTGAAGGAAAACTCAGATTTTCGAATTGTAAGAGAATCCATGTAACATTTATAAATTTGAAATCAACTACTCTACATACCAATTCCCATATCATATATCAATCCCTAATCTCAGTTCAAATAATACATTCTCAGATTTTAAGAAGAGTTCACCCTCAGTTATTGACAGTTCAAAATAGGGACTGACATCTCAGGTTTTATACCATTTCGAAAATGAACTCAAAGTCCAAACAAAACTCACAACCAAAAGCCTTTCATTGAATGCAAAAGCTAAGTCAACATGTATTATGAAATGTGGGTAATCATATATCAATTTAAAACATAACACAAAGGGAATTAACTGGGTTTGAATTAAACTGGAAACACAGTGTCAGAACAATGTATCAGGAAATCAAAGAACCTAAGTTCGAATCCATATTCCTCAACCAAAACCTAAGCTAACAAGGAGACTGAATCTAACACACAAAATACATAATATTTAGGATCTATTTAGTAAGATAAAATCATGAATTAAAACATTAATTAACTAAAAATAACAGTGAACACCAAATGAACTGTACACACAAGTACACGAACTGTGTACACGAAAATACGTGTCCGACACGACACGAGGACTCGTAAAACTTTACAAGCCTCGTGTCAGTCATTGACACAAGCCCAATGTCAAATTTCAAGGGTCGAAACCCTCTGTGCACAGAGAAATCGCACCCGAGCAGCAGGGGAGAAAATTTGCCCGTGCGTGCGTGTGCATGACCGCGTGTCCACGCGCTCGTGTCGGCCCAACCCGACACGAAAATGTGCTCAGTGATTAGCATAAGCGAGCCAAAAATGGATTTTTCCATTCAAACACAATCACAAAAATCGAACGAAATGCCCTTTGAGGCATTTCATCGAACACTAACCTAGACACATTGATACGTGTCCGATACGGACACGAAATGGGTCCAAATTCTAGGGTTAGCCTATCCTAATGTTAGGTTAGGGTTAGGACAACCTAGAAATGATTTTTAATAGAATTTAAATGAATTAGAGAGGATTTACCTATAGGTGAACAAGCTCTCAAAAAGCCCCAATGAAAAGGATTCCTCAATCTACCAAAAGTTCTCCAAATTGTTTCCTCCCTGTGAAAACTCAATACCAACAGTAAGAATGTTGGATTTAGGTTCTATTGCAATTTGTTTGAAGGAATTTGGAGAAGAAATGGATTTTCTAAGAATTTACAAAGAAGGGGACTCACCTCTTCCAAATGGCAAAGTTTCCTAAAGAGACAACCCTAGTTTTAGGAGCATATAAATAGGGGAGGGGCTGACCATAGGGGCTATTCAGAATTCCTAGGGTTAGGGCTTGGTTCAATGGGTGTGGGCTATGGGCCATTAAGCCTATTAGTCATAAAATGACTTGTGACTTCACAAGCCATTCCTTAATCAAACTAGCTCCTATTTTCACCAAACTAATCCCAATGAGTTAATCCTCATCAACTTAAGTCAACCTAGGTTCTCAAATCCTAATCACTTAGTCATGACCTAGGTTAGTCACTAGATTAGTCTACAAGGTCAACATAAGTCAAGGTCTCTAAAACATCAAAACAATTATTCTAAAAATGACTCAAAAATCACATAAATTATAAATAATAATAATAATTCAAATTAAATTCTAAAATTTTGAAAATGACCAAAATACCCTTAAGCTAGAAAAGTGGTAGTGACAATATAGGCTAGGACATGTTCATTATAAATGAATAAACAGAATGTCTAGTCTAGGACTTATCTCCAAGTGTGGAGGTATGAGAAATATGAAGTTTGTGCTCAACAAAGATCACAAGAAAACCCTTTCCTCGGGTTAATCGAAGTACAGATCTTCTGGAGTTGGCACACTCCGATATCTGTGACTTCAAACAGTTTTCTACAAAGGCAGGATGGAGTATTTCATAACCTTCATCGATGACTTCTCTAAGTATGCGTTCCTCTACTTGCTGAAGGCTAAGGATGAAGCATTCGAGAAGTTCAGAGCCGAAGCTGAGCGGCAGACTGGACAACAACTCAAAAGAAAAAAAGTGATTGAGGTGGGAGTACAGGTCTCATGAATTCGTATTGTTCTGCAAAGAACATTGAATTGTCAATGAGACTACGGCTCCGTACTCTCCTCAATCAAATAGAGTAGCAGAGAGAAAGAACAGAACGTTAACAAAATAATTAACTCAATGCTGTTGCCTGTGGGTCTTTCTAAGTGCTACTGGGGAGAAGCTGCATTGACGGCCACTTTTATTTTAAATAGAGTGCCTCATGCAACTTCAGACGTTACTCCTCATGAACTCTGGTTCAAGGTCAGACCTAACTTGAATGTCATTCAAGTGTGGGGGTGTCTGCATATATCAAGCTTCCAGATCTGAAGATTCAGAAGCTTGGGACAAGGACTACTAAAACGATCTTCTTGGGGTATGCCGAGAAGAGTGATGCTCGGAGATTTCTTGATATTGAGTCAAATCATATCATTGAATCTTGCAACATAGAATATTTTGAAGACAAATTTGCAAGACACAAGAATATTGTTCTTGCGGATGTACCGGAGAACAATGAGGGTGCGTAGGAAACTGAAGTCTTCAATGAAGATATCCAAGAAGATGTTGTTGTTGAAATAACGATTGAACCAGAACAAGATGAGCCGTCAGCTAAGCGTATGAGAAGGCCAAAGGACTTCGGAAGTGACTTTGTCACCTGTCATATGGAAGTAGATCCGCTTACCTATGATGAGGAGATGAAGACCAGAGACGCAGTTTTCTGAAATGAGGCGATTGACAATGAAATTGATTCCATCACCTCGAATAACACTTGGGTGTTGGTTGATCTTCTTAAAGGAGCAAAATCCATCAGATGCAAATGGATCTTCAAGAAGAGATGAAAGCAGACGAAACTATTGACAAGTTCAAGGCTAGGTTGGTAGCCAAAGGGTTTTCTCAGAAGCAGGAGATTGACTACTTTGACACGTGTGCTCCAGTAGCCCGGATGACCACCATCAGAATGTTGATTGCTCTCGCAGTAATACATAAGATGGTGATACATCAGATGGATGTGAAAACGGCTTTCCTAAATGGCGAGCTGACCGAAGAGATTTACACGCAACAGTCAGAGGGATTTCGTCAAGGGTCTTGAAGACAAAGTCTACAAGTTGGTGAAATCATTGTACGGTCTTAAACAGGCTCCTAAGATATGGCATGAGAAATTTGACAAAGTTATAAGGTCAAATGGCTACATGGTCAGCGAGACGGACAATTGTGTTTACACGAAACTCGCTGATGGAAGAGGTGTGATCGTTTGTGTGTACGTGGACGACATGCTTATCTTAGGTACAGATATGGGTTGTGTCACGGAGACAAAGAAATACATCTCGAGCAAGTTCAGTATGAAGGACTTAGGGGAAGCTGATGTGATCTTAGGGATCAAGATCATCCAGACAGACACTGCACTCGCTGTCACAATCTCATTATATTGAGAAACGATCACTCGTTATGGGTATCGGGATCTTCCAGGGATCGATACACCGTACTATGTGTATGAAGCTGAAGCCTAATTCAGGAGAAAGCGTCAGGCAGCTGGAGTATGCAAGCGTAATCGGGAGTTGGTATATGCTACTACTGCCACAAGGCCTGACATAGCTTTTGTCGTAGGAATGCTGAGTAGTTTTCGAGCAACCCAGGTTTGAATACTGGAAAGCTGTGAAATATGTTATAAGATATCTCAAGAAGACTCAGACATATGCACTGTACTACAACGGAGATCCGCCGGTAGTGGAAGGCTTCAATGATGCCAGCTGGTGCTCAGAGGTGGATAGCGAGAGGTCCACAGGTGGATTCATTTTTAATGGATGGAGCTGCTATATCGTGGAAATCGAAGAGCAGACTATGCTCTCACGGTCATCCATGGAATCCGAGTTCTTTGTACTGATACCGCAGTCGAGGAAGCATAATGGCTTTGGAAGCTCATGTATGATCTTCCAGTGGTTGGGGCACAAATACCGGCGATACCGATTACTGTGACAACCAGGCGACTGCGACAGTGGCATCAAATGACCTCTTCAAACGGAAAGAGGAGGACTGTGCGGTTGAAGTACATGGCAGTACACGATCTTATCAAGAGAGGTGTTATTGCAGTGATTGATGTTCGGAGTCAGGAGAACCTTGCGGATCCGTTCACCAAGGGCCTCAAGCGCCAGCTGGTCGATGACACAGCTTGTAAAATAGGCTTGAAGGAATTCTGATATTGTATTATTGTATTCCTATCATAAAGTTTTATGCTAATAGTTCAAAGAAAATCTACTAGGCATCTAGCTTTGGTTCAAGGGAGGACCACTAATCGGAAGAATATCAGTAACGGTGGGTACATGTTCTATTGGGCATGGAGAGGTTACGGACCTACAGCCACTGTTGTCTACTATTGTTTTTCTGTAAAAAACGGATCCTGTGGAAAGGTTGGCTTAAATGCCATAATGAGTTCTCAGGCAGATTGAGTACCTGGTGTGCTTTACAGGAAGCACGGTAGAACAACACTACAAGGAGTGAAACTTCATGCTACTGTGGGTGACTCCACCATGAGGTTCCCAGGCATGGGATAATGCCTCGACTTTGCTAGCCAAGTCACAGCAGCGCGTAGCACCGCAAATAGGCAGTTAGCCTAATGCTGTATGTTAAAATAAAGAGGGTGTAGATAGCACTACAAAGAAGAGGAGTTCCTCATGTTACAGTGGCACGATACCACGATGAGGTACCCGATTAGGGATAAAGCCTCGGCCTTGCAAGCCATGTCGTTGTGGCGTAACACCGCAAGGGAGCCTAAGGCTTCATGCTGGGTAGTTTGGCACTACAAAGAGGCGGTTGCCTCATGCTACAGTAGTATGACACTACGATGAGATTTTTGGTACGGGGTAAGGCCTCAGCTTTAAGCTATGTCATAGCGGCGTAGCACCGCAAGGGAAGCACAAAACGCTTCATGTCATGTCTCTTTAATAATGAACTCACCTATAGTATATGGACAAAGAGATATCAGGTCGTCTCTTAAGGGTAAACTTGTAGACGCCCAATATTACACTGAAACCAGGCTGGCACAGGGACTTTAATGTGTAGCCAGAAGCACATGTAACTACATTATGTGAGTGGAAAAATTTCAGCTATGATGCAGAATTCAAGGCTTAGTCCATTCTTGTATTATAGTCTATTGTTTGACCAATGCGGGAAGATTCAAGTCGTCAGCGACATCTCTCCTAATGCATGATGGACAGTTACTGTGGGAAACACTTATACCCATATATAGATATGTGGGGGATTGTTGGGTTTTGGCCTTTGTAATAGAAACTTTAGTCCCACATCGGCTAGGCCAAAGGAGTTGTATCTCTATTATTAGCTATGCTAGTTTAGAGATGCACATGTGGTGTGGAGGCACATGGATGTGCTAAGTAGGGTTATTTTTCTAATGGGAAAAAGGCTAAATAAACAATTGAAAGCATTCATGCTTTTTGCTCTTGGAAAATTTATTTCCATGGAAGCTAAGCCCCGTAGGGGCTTAGAGACTCGCTCGGACTCGGACACGGACTCGGGTTCGTGGGCTCATGAGGCATAATTTGGCATTTTGTTGGCGCACTTTGCACTTAGCACGTCAGCATCGTCGCTAGGCGCATAGTACGCTTAAGTTGCTCGTTACGCGAGCCACTTTCGCGGCCAGGCGCGCTGCCAGGTTGTGCGGCCAGTTGCGCAAGCCAGGTTGCGTGGCTAGTTGCGCAAGCCAGGTTGTACGGCCAGTTACGCAGGCCAGGTTGCGCGGCCAGTTGCGCAGGCCAAGTTACGCGGCCAGGAGCGCTGCTAGGTTGCGCGTCCAGGTTGTGCTGCCAGGTTGCGCGGCTCAGGTTGCACGGCCGAGGTTGTGCGACTCAGGTTGTGCGTCCAGTGGCGCGTTCAGTGGTGCAACCAGGTGCACGTCCAGTTTTTCGGGTGGCGTAGGGTGGGCAGGGCCGCAGGTGGTGCAAGTGGCTTAGTGCACGTACTGCGCAGTGTCAAGGCACGCGGGTGCGCAAGTGGCGCAACTTGCTTCAGATCGTGCCTGAGCATGATCTGAGCGGTTACTGCACGTTCGGAGTGGTTATTACCACGTCCTGAATGTTGTGCTTACCGGGCAGTTGCTACTCGGGCCTATAAACGGTCTCTTCTCCCTCAGGCTAGAAATACAGAACATATTCAGAGAGTTACAAAAGTTTACAAGTGTTTCTTAACACAAGTAAATAGAGTCTGTGAAAGAGAAGAGAAGCTTTGCACCAGCGTTGCTTTTGTACGGGAGTTCATGTATGATCCGAGGAGTCATAAGAGCAGAAGTGTTCCAAAGTTCTCCCGAACTTGCTGGTTCCTGGAAGCTATTCGTGTAGGGCGAATATAGCTTTGAGCAATGGTGATCATTGACCCCAGCAGGCCATCTTCCATCTTTTGCCTATTATCTTCTTTGCTGTAGTAGATTACGAAATCTTTTTAGATTCTCGTAATATCATAACGAGATCTTTTTAGATCTTTGTTATACTTGCGCAACCTTCCTAGAAGTGTTGCGTTGGAACATTGTTCTTACAATTGTTTCATCTTCTCAGTTTTCCATCGAAAAATTATGCCCTGGCACTAACAAACATTACATCAATTTCTCAATTTGAAACATTCATTCAATCTCAAAATCCCAAATCCAAATTTCAGTCTAACGAACCAATTTCAGTTCATACATTATATTTCCATTCAATTCATGCATTCATATTATCAATCTCAGTTTATATACCTCATTACAGTATATATATAACCTTCAAATTCGTATTTAAACATTTAAAAATCAATTTAAACATATTAAAACCTATTTGAACATACTGTACAACATATGGGTATTCAAAAATTCATTTTGAATTATCAAATTGAAATCCAATATCATGTGAAACCCAAAATCAGTATGTGCAGAGTGTTACCCACATATGTACGTGTCAGGGGGTTGATTACGTGTCTAAAAATTAGGATACGAAGTGTCCAATACAGTCAAGAATGAAGTATCAGTAAAACAGTCAAAAGAACTCCTGCACGCGTATCATGGACTCGTGCGCACGACACACGACACATGACACGTCGTGCTCGTGTCTAGGGGTTCGCCAGGGATAGGGCTACACATTTGTGTGGCTGTTTTGTGTCCATGTGAGTTGTGTCGAGTGACCGAGATGCGTATCAGACGCGAATCTCACGTTCGTGTAGTGCAGTACAAAATTGATGCAATTGGGATTTCTTCCAATCTACTCGATTAAATCATCTCAAATCTGATATATGTCGTGTCAGTGCTTGCCCGCACCCACACACCAAATTTTAGGTGTCGGGGTGCCATGTCGTGTGCTAGGATACGCGAGTAGCAGGGCACCGAACACACTGATCGTACTGCGTTTCCATGTCGATCTTGGACATGGACACGACACGAAAGTATGCTCAGTCCAAGCGGAAATGAAAACATGCTTAGATCTACATTTTTGTAAAATTAGTTTTTGAAAACAGCAATAAAAACTTCAATGAGGCATTTCGACAAACACTTGGACCTAATGAATGATACGTGTCCGATAAGGACACCAAACCAATTCTAATTTCTACCAAACTTCACCTACAGCTAGGGGACACCTAGATGGATGCATCTATGGAAAGAAATCGGGATTTAGATATGATTTGAAGGGTTTACCTATTGAGTGTCAAACTCAATAAAAAGCCCCAAAATGTGATATCCTCTTCCTCAAGCAAAGTCCAAATGAGCTCATCTCCTTGTAAGCTAGCCTCCTTCAACCTCTATTCCAGATTTCAATCCAAATGCAAAAGATTGGGATCAATTTGGTGGAGGAATGATGAAAGTGTCACGACCCGTACCCTAGAGTAAGGGCGCGAGAAGTGGGTACGTCCAGCCTACGCCGCAGTGTCGGCTTTAGAACGCTGTCCTAGGTCACAATATCTAACAATAAATGCTAACAGTTTATACTCCCCGAATGGGGGTGACATAGCAGTAAGTAAACTCAATCACAACTAAGAAAGAAGAAGCACGATATGATATATAACTCAAGAAAATACAGATGATCAGAAGAGTCTAAGATTACATCTCAGCAATATCCAGAATACAAGTCTCAGCTACTGAATATGAAAGAATATATACAACCCAGATCTCAAAGACAGAAATAAAGTCTAACTAAAACTAGTCTCAAGACAACATAAGTAAGATAAGCCTAACTAAGCTAGTCTAGGCAGTAGGGATAAAGTCATCAGCTAGGGCTGGGTCCTCCTGAGAGTCCAGCTCACAAGTGTTGTCTAGGGCTGCCCCGTAGAAGGTATCCACACAGGCCTCCTCCTCGTCCTCTATAATATTTTCAATAGGTCCAGTCAGGACAGGAGCGAGCACAATACATCTGAACAGATCATAGTAGGTTAGAAAATAATCATGCAGTAAAGTAAGATACATGAACTGAAGGAAATACAGTATGTAAACAGAGAGAGAACTGTAATAGAAATATCTACTATAAATAGAGACTAACAGTGGCTAGTGAGTCAGAGTACAATATAGACATGTAAATGGCATAGAAGATTCTGATGCTACACTACGGAAAGATTCTGATGCTACACTACTAGGATAATATTCACATGTCTACTTCTACTCCCCCGTACCCCCAATCAATACACAAGGATCCAGCCAGGTTATGTTATGATTTCATGCAATGGCCCAAAGGGGTGATACATGGATGCCCATAAATTGGTGATTCTAGGAATCCCCATAAATAGGAGATTCAAGGAGACTCTGTGAACATGAGAGTACATGTCACAAGTGATCAATGATTCAAGAAGCATAGTGATACACAATGTAAGTGAAACGCACAGAACATGTATTATCCGATGCTCCTGAAGGATAACATCTCAAGAAGGGATCCATATAGTACTAATCCGTGTGACCAACGTGACAGTATAAAGTAATTTAAAGCAGAAAAATAATTCTAAACAGGATATGAAATGATCAGAGAATATACTCGCCTGGTATCTGAGTGTCTAAGATGAAAGTACTGTCCGAGGAGCGGTGTCTGGCTCCTATTTAGAACAACACAAGTCATAACATGTCCAGAATGGTAATAAGATGCACTACAATGCATTCTACATGAATCTAGGTCAATCTAGGCCAAAGTCAACTCTTGGTCAACCTTGGTCAACCAAGAAGTCAAACCTAGGTCAAATATGGTTAACTGGGCCTAAATAAGTCCATACTAGGTCAATCTAGTCTATACTAATCTATCTAGGTCTACCACAGCTATACAAGGAATCACATAATACATACATACATATATAATATAATATATATTATATATATATATAATATATATATATTAATATATATATAGGCTACCTATATGTATACCAAACATACATAAATTATATATATAATAGTACACACACAAACATATTTATATTTATACATTATATATACATAGGCATATAAATGAAAACATGTGTGTGTGTATATGAAAATGAAAACAATGAAGGGTGTAACAGTCAAGTGTGTGTGTGCATGAAACTATGAGTAAGATGTGCTAGAGTAAGGGAGTGTGTGTAACAGGAAAGTGAATCATAGCATAGTATATAGAGTGTCGATGTGTACATGGCAAGTGAGTGGGATATAGTGTCATACACATGTGGGTGAGTGTCATAAGAAAACAGTAAAAGAAACCAAAACTTAGATTCTTAGTACATAGATCATAACAAGCTCAGTTTAACTCAAGTGAAATAGGAATGAAATCAATACACAACCACGTTTTCAGTCCCTAACTTCAACCTACAAATTTCGATTCACTTTCCAACCAATTCACACCAGAATCGAAACCCAAGTAGTACATGCATAGACACAACATAATAGGGTCTTAAACCATATAATTAACAGTATTAACTAAGCTAAAATGGATGTCAAAATCCAAATTGGAAACTGGAAATACACAAAATACATGTTTCAGTTCACAGCATATAAAATCCCATTTCGAATTCAATTATCAACCAATCCACCCCAAAATTGGCATACATGTAGATTACATATAGGTGAACTATATTAGGGATCTAAACAGTGATTTAACATTTAAATTGGTTAATAAATCAACCAAAATTCAATTTAGAAAACTAAAAATACAGGAAATTAACTTGGTATCAGATTTTTGGGTAAATGCAAAAATATAATTCGAAAACTGGTTAATATGCCAATACATTGGTTGGTAATGCAAAGATAGAATGTGTTTGTGTCTTAGAGAGTGTCTCGTGTCCACCACAATATGACACGACGTGTCCAACACAAATGACCCAAAATAGACACACAAAAAATTATATAGGCACAGTGTCGTGCACGAGTGCACGCGTATTGTGCACCCGACATAGGCCAAACAAAATCTCGTGCTCGTGTCTGTGGGTTTGCCTAGTGTCCAGCTAGGTGTCCAACAACCTGAATTGTGTCCTGGTGAGTCGTGTCCAGACTTCTAGAGCCGTATCAGTGGCCCTAACACAGACTGTGCGCGTGTAGTGGAAAATCGGTGCATGAGCTCGTGCTCGCTCGACACGACATGGGGACACATGAGACTTGACACACGTGGTGTCAGTCAATACCCCTAGGTGTCTACCAAGAATCGTGTCATAATAAGCCGTGTCGTGTCCAATAGGGGGCTCGTGCAGCAGGGGAGCTGCGCACAGCCTCGTACAGTACATGCATGTCCAATTTTAGACACGGACACGGGTGCAATCGTGCTCAGTCCAACAGAAACTATAAGCCACATAAAACACAATTTTCCATTCAAATACTTTTCCAAATATCGATCGAAATGCCTACTGTGGCATTTCATCGAACACCTGCGCACAACACTGAATATGTCCGATACGGACACGTACATGACACAAAATTGGACAATCTCTATTCTACAGAACCAGGACACCTAGGGCTAGGTGTTTATGCAAAGAAATCCTAATTTTAATCGGGGAATAGGATTTTACCAATGTGTGTTCTTCAACACAAAAGCTTCTTCAAAAGAGGATCTCCAAAAGCCACCCAACTTCTGAAAATTGATTCAATCCTGTGATTTGACTCCACAAATAGTAGGAGAACTGTGATTAGAATATTATGGAAGAAATTCCAATAAAAATAGCTCTATTGATTAATCTGTGGAGAAAAGAAGTGTAGGCTCACCTTGTTCTTATGAAAAATGATGAACTATTGAAAAGAGGCACAACTTTCTAAAATGATATTATATAGGCAAAGGGGAGGGGTCTATAGCCGGCCACTAGGCTAGGGTTTAGGGTTTTTAGGATGCATTCTAGGGCTAGCAATAAATCAAGGCTAATGAGTGGCCTAAAATCTAGGGCTCTTTCCTAGTTAAGTTGCAACCACTCTACTTAGCTAAACATGACTCAACCCACTATCCCATACTAACTAATTCTCAATGTGGCTAACTAGGCTAGCTATGGCTAATCTAGGTTAGGTCAAATCTAGGTTAGGCTAACCAAAACCACATGGCAATAAATAAACTAGTATTTAAATCACACCATTCAAATAAATTATTTTAAATTCCTAATAAAATATATTAAATTCAATTTATTCAAAAATGATAAAAATACCCTCAAACTAGAAATGTAGTAGTGATAAATCTACCCTCCTTAAAAGAATTTCGTTCTCGAAATTGAAAGACGAATAACTGATGAGAAGGATAGAAAGTATACCTCACGGTCCAAAAAGATAAGGGTATCGCTCGCGCATCTCATCCTCCCGCTCCCAGGTAGACTCTCCTGGAGAATGATGCCTCCATGTGACGCGAACCAAAGGTATCACCTGGTTCCTCAGAACCTTCTCCCGTCGATCCAGTATCTCCACTGGCTGCTCTGGATAGCTGAGAGAAGGTCCAACCTCAATTTCTGAATGATCGAGCACATGGCTAGGATCAGCCACGTACCGTCTTAACTGTGATACATGGAATACGTTGTGGACTCCCACTAGTACATGTGGCAAGTCTAGCCTGTATGCCACGTCACTGACTCTCCGCTGATAACGAAAGGGCCGATGAAGCGCGGGCTATGCTTTCCGCCTCCACCAAAACGTATTGTACCACGAGTCGGAGATATCCTCAAGAAAACCTGGTCTCCAACCTATTCACAAGCAAGGTTTCAATTTAATTATGATAAACAACATAATCAATAAACACAACAAACAACCTAAATCTAATCCTACTCTAATCTGTACCTTAAACTCTAAGGGCCTTCGGTGGCTATCGGCCCAGTACCGATGTCTGTCCTGCGCCACGAGAAGTCTGTCCCTGATGAGCTTCACCTTCTCGGCTACGTCAACAACCATCTCTAGCCCCAGTAAAGCTTGCTCACCAACATCATCCCAAGATAAGGGTGTACGACACCTACGCCCGTACAGAGCCTCGAAAGGTGACATCTCAATGCTGGCCTGGAAACTGTTGTTGTAAGCAAACTCCACCAAATGTAGATGATCCTCCCAGGAACCTCCAAAGTCCAAGACGCACGTCCGCAACATATCCTCAAGTGTCTGAATAGTCCTCTCTGACTGTCCGTCCGTCTGGGGTGGTATGCAGTACTAAACTTGAGCTGAGTGCCCAAGCTAATCTGCAGACTCCTCCAGAAATGGGAAGTAAAGCGACTATCTCGATCCGAGACGATGCTGACCGGAACCCCGTGAATCCTGACTATCTGCCGCATATACATCTCTACAAGCCTCTCTGTAGATGTACCCACCTTGAATGGCAAGAAGTGGGCCGATTTGGTCAACCTGTCAACGATGACCCAAATTGCGTCTTTCCCTCCTGGTGTACGTGACAATCTTGATACGAAATCCATAATGATATGCTCCCTTCTACTGGGGAATGGGCAGTGACTACAATAATCCACCGGGCCTCTGCCTCTCCGCCTTGACCTGACAGAGCAAGCACCTAGCTACGAAGCGAGCCACCTCCCGCTTCATCCCGGACCACCAAATATGCTCCCTCAGATCTCGGTACATCTTGTTGGCACCAGGGTGTATAGAGTACTGAGATCTGTGGGCCTCCTGCAAAACCTGCTTTCTAAGATCTTTGCTGGGCACACATAACCCGGAACCGTACCGCAAGGCACCATCCTCTGCAAGAGAAAACTCGCCCTCCACCAATCCTGCTCGAACCTGCTCTCGGAGATACCGCAGAGCAACGTCCTCAAACTGTGTCACCTTGATCCTCTCCATCAAGTCTGACTGAATCTGCATGCCCCACATCTACATCTGCACTTCGGGCACGATCACCTCAATCCCCAGGCTCTCCAAATCAGCAAGTAAGTGACGGTCCATGGTCAAACACATGGCTGTCGGATACCTACTCAAGGCATCGACAACCACGTTGGCCTTCCCTGGGTGATACTGAAGTGATGTGTCGAAGTCTTTCGTCAACTCTAGCCATCTGTGCTGCCTCATGTTCAGCTCCTTCTGAGTGAACACAAACTTTAAGCTCTTGTGATCTGTAAAAATCTCTATCCGCTCTCCATACAGATAGTGCTTCCACAACTTCAGAGCAAAAATCACCGCTGCCAGCTCCTGGTCGTGGGTAGGGTAGTTCTTCTCATGGGAACGTAATTGATTGGAAGCATAGGCAATCACCTTCCCATGCTACTGTAAGACACAACCTAGCCCTTTTCCTGAAGCATCACTATAAATAGTGAATCCTCCTGATCCTGAAGGCAATGTCAGAATCGGAGCTGTCGTAAGCCGCTTCTTCAACTCATCAAAAGCAGTCTGACACTCCTCTGGCCAAACATACTCAGCATCCTTCCGGGTCAACCGAGTCAACGGCTTTGCAACCCAGGAGAAATCCTGCACAAATCTCCTATAATATCCTGCCAGCCCCAAGAAACTCCTGATCTCTGCCACTGAAGTCGGAGATGCCCATGCCTCAACTGCTACAATCTTCTTGGGGTCAACTGAGATACCATCTCCAGTCACCACATGCCCCAAAAAGTCAACCCGGTCCAAGAAGAACTCATACTTGGAGAGCTTCCCATAAAGCTGCTTCTTCCTGAGAGTCTCCAGTACTATCCTCAAATGCTCCTCGTGCTCCTCCTCAGTCTTGGAATACACCAAGATGTCGTCAATGAACACCACCACAAACTGATCCAGGTACTGGTGGAACACCTTGTTCATTAGGTTCATAAACACTGCTGGTGCATTGGTTAGCCCGAACGGCATAACCAAAAACTCAAACTGCCCGTATCGCATCCTGAAAGCGGTCTTGGGAATATCCACCCTCTTCACCTTCACCTGGTGATATCCTGACCTCAGATCAATCTTGGAAAATACCCGAGCTCCGCTCAACTGGTCAAAAAGATCATCGATCCGCGGTAGTGGGTATCTGTTCTTAATCGTGAGGTTGTTGAGTGCCCTGTAGTCAATACACATCCGTACTGACCCATCCTTCTTTGGCACAAACAATACTGGTGCACCCCATGACGACGAACTCGAACGGATGAATCCCTTGTCCTGCAGCTCATCCACCTGCTTCTTCAGCTCCAACAATTCACTGTTGTTCACCCGATAGACATGCTGAGAGATGGGTTCCGCTCCTGGAACCAAGTCTATCGAGAACTCAATGTCTCTGTCTAGTGGAAGTCCAGGCAACTCCTCTGGAAAAACATCCATATACTCTGCTATGAAGGGGTGTGGAATCGTCTGCTCCTCAACCGAGACCCCGCAGAAAACTTCGCTGCTCTGCTCCGCATGACATCTGGAGTACTCGAACTCTGGCTCCCCCGGCACTCTGAAGAGTACTCTACCCCCTCTGCAATCAATGCTGGCATGGTGCCTGCTCAACCAATCCATACGAGTACTATATCGTAGTTCGGTAATGGCATTACGAGCAGGCTCACCTCCAACTCACTACCTCCCAGAATAACACTCCGACCCTTACAAACATCACTCACGAGGATAATGCCACCTCCGATCGGGATCTTGTAAGTCCTTGGCAATGATTCAGCTATGATACCGTGTCTAATCGCAAATGATACTGATATGAAGCTATGCGAAGCACCGAATCGAATAATGCAAAAGCTGGACTGGAGTCGAAAACCGAACCTGCGATCAGCTCTCCTATCACCTCTGTATCCCCGGCCTCCATGGCAAAAGATTGCCTCTGCTGGCCTCCTCTGGCCTGCTGCTGGTGCTGGACGAACCTCTGCTGCTGTGTCGGCAGGGCTGGTCCCTTCTGCTGGCCTACTGGAGCTCTGACTGCTTCTTCCTGAGCTGCTCGTCCCATGTGACACTCCCTCATCTGGTGGTCTGCTGAACCACATACTAGGCACTGGCCCAGCCTTTCGGCACTCATTGAAGATATACCCAGGCTTCTAGCAGTAAGCACAAGTGATAACCTGTCTCTGGCCCTGCTGGTGCTGTCTCGTCTGCTGCTGGTGAACTGGCCTCTGCTGGATCGGTTGCGGCTAGAACTGCCTTGGCTGCTGGTGCTGAAAGTGGGCCTTTTGGCCTGGCCTCCACTGCTGCTGCCCCTAACTGGGTCTCGCCCCCTCTTGAGCCTAAGCTCAAGATCATCCTCAGCCAATAGAGCTCCCGTCAATATCTCCTCAAAAGTGGCATCCTGTTGCCCTTGGTCAAGGACTTGACTTCCTTGACCAGACCCTTCCGGAACCTCTGGGCCTTCGCCGTCTCGCTCAAGCCCTCTACGAATCTGCCGAGGCGGCCGAACTCCCCAGCGTACTCCTCTACTGACGGGCTCCCCTGAACTAGGCTCTCAAACTGCGACTCCAAGGCTCGGAGTGCTGAATCTGGAAAGAACTTTTTCTTGAAGAAGCCCTTGAACTCCTCACAGGTCTGTCCAGCTACCCCCACCCTGGGGTCTGACTGATACCAGGTGCGAGCAAGATCTCGCATTCGGCTAGCTGCTGTCTCTATCTGGAGATCTGCCGGTATCCGGGCCAGTCGGAAGATCTCCTCTATATGCTCGATCCACTCGTCAGCATATAGGATCCCCTCTGTCCCCAAAAAGTCTCTAGGGCTCATCTTCTGGAACTGCTCTATTCCAGGTGTCCTCGACTGCTGAACCACTGGTCGGGCTGCAACTGTCGTAAGGGCCAACTCCATGCCCCTGTCCTATCGGGCCTGCTGCCGGTCCATGAACTGCTAGAAGTAGGAGAAAATCTGTGCTGCATCCACGTATCCTGTAGGCGACGGCTGCTGGAAAGGCATCTCTGCGATGACTGGGTCCAGCCACTGAGCCGATGGAGGCATACCCCTGCTGCTGTTGAAGCCCCAATACGAGTAGAGGTGGCAGGAGCTGCAGTCCCCTGTCCCTGCTGAACTGGCTGAGAGATAGCAGTCCCCTCTACAGCATCCCCATGAATGGTACGCTGCGACCGTGTCTCCACCATCCTGAAGACAGACCAACAAGAGTATCAATTTCTGAGAAAGAGCGATATAACAAAGACGAACAGTTAAAATTCAAAAGAATCAGTTGACAATAAGGATTTAGATGGCAAAAAAAGAGTTTGTCCTAATGTGATTGAGTACCTTGAAAACTAATATCCTATATCCTACTGCAGGCTGTAGTGACACTCTGGTTCGAATACCACTACACTTCTAGTCTAGACCTGCATGGGCCACCACTAAAAATGTGTCATGACCCGCACCCTAGAGTAAGGGCGCAAGAAGTAGGTACGTCCAGCCTACGCCGCAGTATCGATGGTAGAACGCTGTCCTAGGTCACAACATCTAACAATATAATGCTAACAGTTTATACTCCCCGAATGGGGTGACATAGCAGTAAGTAAACTCAATCACAACTAAGGAAAAAGCTCGATATGATATAGAACTCAAGAAAATACAGATGATCATAAGAGTCTAAGATTACATCTCAGCAATATCCAGAATACAAGTCTCATCTACTGAATAAGAAAGAATATATACAACCCAGATCTCAAAGATAGAAATAAAGTCTAACTAAAATAGTCTCAAGACAACATAAGTAAGATAAGCCTAACTAAGCTAGTCTAGGCAGTAGGGGTATAGTCATCAGTTAGGGCTGGGTCCTCCTGAGAGTCCAGCTTACAAGTGTCGTCTAGGGCTGCCCCGTAGAAGGGATCCACACAGGCCTCCTCCTCGTCCTCTGTAATATTTTCAACAGGTCCAGTCAGGACAGGAGTGAGCACAATACATCTCAACAGATCATAGCAGGTTAGAAAATATAATCATGCAGTAAAGTAAGATACATGAACTGAAGGAAATATAGTTGTAACAGAGAGAAACTGTAATAGAAATATCTACTATAAATAGAGACTAATAGTGACTAGTGAGTCAGAGTACAATATAGACATGTAAATGGCATAGGAGATTCTGATGCTGCACTACGAAAAGATTCTGATGCTACACTACTAGGATAATATTCACATGTCTACTTCTACTCCCCCGTACCCCCAATCAATACACAAGGATCTAGCCAGGTTATGTTAAGATTCCATGCAATAGCCCACAAGGGGTGATACATGGATGCCCATAAATGGGATTCTAGGAATGCCCATAAATGGGAGATTCAAGGAGACTCTGTGATCATGAGAGTACATGTCACAAGTGATCAATAAACCAAGAAGCATAGTTATACACAATGTAAGTAAAACGCCCAGAACATGTAATATCCGATGCTCCTGAAGGATAACATCTCAAGAAGGGATCCATATAGTACTAATCCGTGTGACCAACGTGACAGTATCAAGTAAAGTAATTTAAAGCAGGAAAATAATTCTAAACATGATATGAAATGATCAGAGAATGTACTTGCCTGGTATCTAGGTGTCCAAGATGAAAGTACTGTCCGAGGAGTGGTATCTGGCTCCTATTTAGAACAATACAAGTCATAACATGTCCAGAATGGTAATAAGATGCACTACAATGCATTCTACATGAATCTAGGTCAATCTAGGCCAAAGTCAACTCTTGGTCAACCTTGGTCAACCAAGAAGTCAAACCTAGGTCAACTATGGTCAACTGGGCCTAAATAAGTCCATACTAGGTCAATCTAGTCTATACTAATCTATCTAGGTCTACCAAAGCTATATAAGCCTAGACCAAGCCATCACACACATTATCTTTAGGCCTATACATGGAATCACATAATATATTATATATATATATTATATATTATATATATAATATATATATATATATATATATATATATATATATATATACCTATGTATACCACATACATAAATTATATATTATATATATAATAGTACACACACATACATATATTATATTTATACATTATATATACATAGGCATGTAAATGAAAACATGTGTGTGTGTATGTGGAAATGAAAACAGTGAAGGGTGTAACATTCAAGTGTGTGTGTGCATGAAACATATGAGTGAGAGTGTGCTAGAGTAAGGGAGTGTGTGTAACAGGAAAGTGAATCATGGCATAGTGTATAGAGTGTCAATGTGTACATGGCAAGTGAGTGGGATATAGTGTCATACACATGTGGGTGAGTGTCATAAGAAAACAGTAAAAGAAACCAAAACTCAGATTCTCAGTACATAGATCATAACAAGCTCAGTTTAACTCAAGTGAAATAGGAATGAAATCAATACACAACCACTGTTTTCAGTCCCTAACTTCAACCTACAAATTTCGATTCACTTTCCAACCAATTCACACCAAAATCAAAACCCAAGTAGTATATGCATAGACACAACATAATAGGGTCTTAAACCATGTAATTAACTGTATTAACTAAGCTAAAATGGATGTCAAAATCCAAATTTGGAAACTGGAAATACACAAATACATGTTTCAGTTCACAGCATATAAAATCCCATTTCGAATTCAATTATCAACCAATCCACCCCAAAATTGGCATACATGTAGATTCCATATAGGTGAACTATATTAAGGATCTAAACAGTGATTTAATAACATTTAAATGGGTTAATAAATCAACCAAAATTTAATTTAGAAAACTAAAAACAGGAAATTAACTTGGTATCAGGTTTTTGGGTAAATGCAAAAATATAATTCAAAACAGGTTAATATGCCAATACATTGGTTGGTAATGCAAAGATAGAATGTGTTTGTGTCTCAGAGAGTGTCTCGTGTCCACCACAATGTGACACGACGTGTCCAACACGAAATGACCCAAAACAGACACACAGAATATTCATACAGGCACTGTGTCGTGCACGAGTGCACGTATGTCGTGCACCTGACACAGGCCAAACCAAATCTCGTGCTCGTGTCTGTGGGTTCGCCTAGTGTCCAGCTAGGTGTCCAACAACCTGAATCGTGTCCTGGTGTCACGACCCCACCCACTGTTTGGGTACGAGAACGTAACAACGCCCAGCCTACGCCGCAGTGTCGGCGGTAGAACGCTGTCCTAGGTCACAACATCTAACATTATAATGCCAAGCAGTTTATACTCCCTGAATGGGGGTGACATAGCAGATACAGCCTCAATCACTTCTAGGGTAGAGCATGATAAGGATAGATAAAACATGAAATCCAAAAGAAATACAGGAGATAGAAGTCTAAGTGTCTAAGATACAAAAACCCAGAAAATATACCTCAAACTCATATACAGTAATCCACAAAATAAATACAACTCCAAACAAATGAAACAACTATCTAAACATCCTCTAAAGTGTTTCCTCTAGGCTAGCAGGCAACCTCCAAGCTATCTGTAAAATTTATCAACAGGTCAGTCAGGACTGGAGCGAGTACAGTACATCTCAACAGATCATAGCAGGTTAGAAAATATAATCATGCAGTAAAGTAAGATACAGGTACTGAAAGAGAGCAGTATGTAAACAGAGAGAGAACTGTAATAGAAATATCTACTATACATAGAGAACTAGCAGTGACTAGTGAGTCAGAGTACAATATGAACATGTAAACGGCCTGGAATGATTCTGTGAAGACACTACGGAATGATTCAAAGAAGATACTACTGGTGTATTATTCACATGTCCACTTCTACTCCCCCGTACCCCTAATCAATACACAAGGATCCAGCCAGGTTATGTTATATGATTCCATGCACGGCCCCCGAAGGGTGATACATGGATGTCCCATAAATGGGGATTTTGGGGGTTACCCAACAGTGTAAGATTCAAGAGACTCTGTGATCATGAGGGTACATGTCACAAGTAATCAAATGAACCAAGAAGCATAGTGATACGCCATGTAAGTGAAACGCACAGAACACGTAGTATCCGATGCTCCCTAAGGATAACATCTCAAGAAAGGATCCATATAGTACCAATCCGTGTGACCATCGTGACAGTACAAGTAAAGTAATCTACTGTAGGAAATAGTTCTAAGCAGGATATAAAATTATCAGAGAATGTACTCGCCTCGATAACCTGAACAGCTGATAAGTATAGGGGGGTCCCACTGAAGCCACAGAGTCCTATTTAAAGCAACACAGGTTACAAGGTGTTCAAGTTAAAATAAATGAATCCACAAACAATCTATTTTATCCTAGGTTCTTCTAAGTCAAATTAACTCTAGGTCAACTCCGGTCAATAATTTAGTCAAACTAGGTCAAGCGTTGACTTACAGTTGACTTTGGGTCAACTGGTCAACTCTGGTCAAACAGGGTCAATTCTAGTCTAATATAAAGTGTACTTCGTTATTTGCACGTCGAAACTTAAGTCACGTAAATCGAGATAAGAAGATTATCGGTAAGGTTGATAATCTTATTATAGTGATCCACGTGTCCAACTTATCAATTTCAGCGATGTGAGATCACTAGAATTGGCTGATCTCAGTTTCGTTGTACTAATCCCGAAATATGAACATATATGAATTAATTATTAATTAATTATAAAAAGGTTAGACTCAGAGAAATTATCAACAAACATTGTCGGACGATGAAATAAACATCGCCAACGTGTCCAGAATGGTCACAACTAGGGATAGCCTACCCAACGGTTCAATTTGGATACAAGGGCAAAAAGGTAATTTCGGGTCAAAACGGTATCCGTGTCGGAGCCGTTTTGCACCGAAAAATGCAAGAAATCAAGTCAATAAAATATAACAAATTATATGTCCACGAAACCATAATGTCAATACGAACCCAACGGTATCTCCAGAATTGGATTCCGTTGACCCGATCTCAATTTGGCCCGTTGACAAGAACTTGGAATTCCGGTTTGCACAGAAATGCGTACCGGAGCCAAAGTCCTCAAAACTCAGCAAACATATGTCAACGAGTCCAGAATGAAGATACGAACTCAACGGTATATCCGGAATTGGATTCCGATGAGCCGATCTCAAAATGACCTGTTGACCCGGATATTGGTATCTGACTTGCACCGAAATGTGTGCCCGATCCAATGTCCACCAAAACCTAGCAAATTATATGTCAACGAGTCCAGAATGACGATACGAACTCAACGGTATATCCGGAATTGGATTTCGATGAGCCGGCTCAAAAAATCCCGTTGGCCCAGAAAGTGGGACCCGCTTTGCACCGAAAAATGTACTAGGGCCCACGTTATCCAAATCTAACAAATTTTATATAAAAACATGCCAGAACGATGCCACAAGTCTAAGGGTGGAGTCAGAAATGAAATCTGGAGTCCCGTGTTCAAAAATGGAATTTTACAAGTTGGAAATTACGAATTCGGACGGCCAACTTTGGCGTCGAATTCAACCAATCAAACAAGCTCACAATGAAACGAAACTGGAGGGTAGTAAGAGGGTTATACCAGCTTCGCACAGTAACTGGTAGCACGCCAAACGGAGCTACGTTGGAGGAGATACAAGCTGACGAAGTTGGCCCCGCGAAACTGTCCAAATTTAATACAATTTAAACTGTCAACTTGGTGGCCGGTTTTGATGTATCAAACGATAAAATTAACGGACGAAAATTGACATGAGCGAAGGTGGATATACCGAGATTGCGACAGAGCGAAGAAATTGTCGATCCAACGGTCGATCTCCGAGAAAATGTGTGCGAAGTCGCTGCGGCGGAGTGCCAAAACGAACTCGATCCCGCGCGCGTCACGACGGGACGTCGTGCAAAACGCACGAATCGCCTCGACGGCGCATCCCGAAGGACGGTGGCCGTCAGGGAAGGCAGCGTAGGGTGCGCCCGACATGGGGGGTCGTCCCCGCCGACCACGACGGCGGGGCGCCAGCGGTGGCGCCTGCACGCGCGCGCCAACTTGTGTTGCTGCTGTGCGCTGTGCGCTTGCGCGCCGCGCAGCACTGCGTGGTCGTCTGGCGACGCGCGGGGGGTGGCGTACTGCCTGGCCTGGCCGGCGGAGGCAAGGGGCGCGGCCAGGCAAGTGGGTGGTGGTGGCTCGGCCTAGAGGTGGTCGAAATGAGAGGAAGGAGGATGGGAGGTGATGATGGTGGAGATGCTGTCGGCGGTAATGGCCGACGGCGAGGCCGGCCAGGGGGCTGGTGGAGCCAGGGAGGAGGGGAGAGTTTTGGTGTCGGGTGATGAAGGGGGGTGGTCGGGTTGAGGGAGCTGTGTAGAAGAAGTTGCATGGTTTGAAATGGAGAGAGAATAAGTAATGGGAGAGAGAGAAGATAACAATCAATGAAATGAGAGAGAGAAAAGATTCTCTCCAATTATTTAGGGCCGGCCACTAGTTGGCTGTAGGGTGTGGGAGAATTTCACGGGGAAAAATTAAGGGATATGATTAATGTAGGGAGATCCAAGGGTGGAGATTAAATGTGTAGGAAAATAGGTCATTCCCATGGATAAAAATCAATAGAAATTTCCAATAATAATTAAAAATAGGTAGAATAAATATTTAGTATTTTCAAGGGTAATGAGGCTGAGGATGATGGTGATGGAGAATAACACGAAGCTGGGCCGGGTTCGGTCAAGCTGGTTTGGGTCAAATCAGACATTGTACAAAAATTGAATTAAAATT
Organism: Iris pallida; assembly: GCA_029216955.1. NCBI lineage: Eukaryota > Viridiplantae > Streptophyta > Magnoliopsida > Asparagales > Iridaceae > Iris > Iris pallida. The sequence goes on along the minus strand of JANAVB010037818.1, from coordinate 6,744,423 downwards.
AGACGTTGATGATCATGAGTGAATAAGTAGCATAAAAGATTCCAATAAATGGGACAAAGTGGCGGACGGATAGTAGGCTCAAAGTGGGCCATGTCCATAATTGGGGCTGACAGGTTTTGGTCGACAGGGGACCCACAAATCAAGTTAGAAAATGAATGTGACGCCGTGGAGTGAAATAAAATCGGGTCACGTGTCAGGAAAGTTGTACGAGACAAATGGAGCACAAAATGACGTGTCTGAGTGGGACACTAAAGTCATGGGTGACGAGCGTCTCGAGTAGATCATCAATGAGGAGTTGGTTTCAAGAAACTGACTGGTCTTGCGCTCCCAAATTAAAAGTCACGGTAACGTGCTAAAATGATCAAGGAAAAGAGTGGGAAATCAATTAATAATCAAATGGTCTAAATCGACCCGAAGTTCAGCGAGGCAAAAAGAGCACAAGGGAACAGTTTGGATGGGACACTATATACCATCATGAAGGTAATCCTGTCCACTCCAAAACTCATGAAGAAGATTTCCAAAGTTGAACATCCCTGACACTCCAAATATCAAAGGCATGAAAAAGTATACTTACAGATAAATAAATAGAAAAAATATTTATCAAAACCAAATAATCAGAAAAATAAAATAAAATGAAAAAGAAAATCAACCCGAAATTCAGGGTGCTCACATCCTACCCACCTTATAAAAATTTCGTCATCGAAATTAAATTGTCCATACTCCCTCTAGGTCAAACCCCCACAATCAAAGTCCCAGAACTTAAACAAATCATACCATCAAAAGGACAACGTACAGGGTCATGGCATACGGTGGTGGTGAAAGTCCCATCTAGGTATACTAGTCGTGCTAATACCAAAACGGTCATAGGGTATCAAAACACACAAGCAATCCAGGGTGCTAAAAGAAAGGTTACAGAAATAACAAATCATCAAAACTGTAAGGCGGTCTACCATCCTATATGAAAACTAGTACTTATTAAAAAAGAAAAGAAAGGTAACTACCATCATCTAAAATGATACAGAAAATCAAATTTAAAAGTTAAAGAATTGAAAGTCACTTGCATGGAAATCCAATCAGAATATATATATATATTATATATATATATATATATATATATATATATAGTCTCGATACGATCTAAGTTGATCAAATTGGGAAAATAAAGATTGGGCAATATGGAGGACAGTTCAACAAAGTCTGAGAACGAGCATACAAGGATGGAGATTCAGGTCGTAATTAAATTTAAGTCAATTAAGTACAACCAAGATATAAATATGGTAAGAAAAGGTGATCGAAGTCGATTTGGTCGTGATTAAGGAAACCAGGGTTCAATGATATTGAAAACCTTTTTAGAGAAAAACAGGAAAAGATTTCATACAATCAGTAAATTATCTCTCTCTAATACTATCAGTTTATCATTTGCCAAACATATTTTTCTCACAAACCCCAATATAAAATCAACCTTCATATGACTACCCTCAAAATTTCTATATCCTTTGGTCATCTAAATTTTACCATGATCACCATAGACAAAATGCAATCTTCTAAAACATTTCCCATGAAGCATACCCCTCTTAATTAGGACTCAACTTATTCATTTAATCAAAATTTCAAATTCCTTCACCCGTTTTAATTTAGATCCGAAACCTCTAAATCCAGTTTATGAAATCCTCGTACTTTTAAATCAAGTCTCGTATTTATTCAACCCTAATACCACCATGTCATACAAAATTTATTCTTATTTATAAATCAACCTTCATATTCCTTCAACGTTCACCTTCATTATTATCCTTTTGAATTCTACACATTTTTTTTTCATCCAAAAATATTCCTATAACTTAAAATCCTTGTGTTCTCTCTGTCTCTAGTCACCCTCTTAATTATCTAGTTCAATTTCGCATAATCATTTTATTCAATTAAATTCTCCTTTCCATCTCTAACTTCTACATAGCCTTGTAATAGTTCCAAGAATCAATAACAAAGATTTTTACGTTCTCAAACTAGGTTGACCTCTGATATCCTTATTAGTTTTTTTTAAATATATCCCTGAATTACTCATAACCAAAATTTTCTGCGATGTTCTAATTTGATAACATTTATCACTTGATTCCATTCTAAACCTTTACCACATCTTCCTCTCAATTTTTTTTTCATAATTGACATCCAACGTTCTGATTCCTACAAATCATTTTATGATAACCATTTACGTCATTTCTCCACTAGATGATTTACGTCACCTCCTCAACATTTCTCAGGTAAAGTGATATGAAGATTCAAGAGTTTTCAAGGTATAGTTGACAGAATTATATTGAGATAGGGAATTGATGTAATCATGACAGTTATATAAGACAATGAATGATGGTAGTAAAAATACTGGCAGGAAAAGAATGATAAAAATCTGTTCTGCTTATCTGTTTTAAAAGAGGAAACCATTTTGAAATCCAGAACTAAATATCAATCCCAAGATAAGGTCTAGCAAAATCATCGATTCATTAAGAAGAATTTCACGGTAAGAAGTTACACAAGGTTTATAAAAATAGCTAAAGCTACATCCCAAGTAAACAAGGAGAAGCAAAACAAAACAAACAGCAATAATTCTTTTTTGAATGACTGAGAAAAAAAGTAGAGAAAACATGTTCAAATATTTTAAGTACAATCTGATAATCATATGCGTCTATCCAAAATCATGGTACTCTAAATCCTCGTCATACTAGTAAGCAAGGATACTAATCACAGAGCCCTTGACTTATGCACATATCTCTAGAATCATGGTATTTAACATTTTCGCGTGCCGCATGCTTGGCTGCGAAAACCTTAAATTCCCACACCCGAGAATATATCCGAGTCAGACTATATGTCCTCACCATGCTGGCTAATGTGACTATAAAGACTAGATTCCATAACATGATGACC
>JANAVB010037818.1:6493996-6741497 GCA_029216955.1 Iris pallida | reverse complement strand
AGCCCTAAAAGCACAGTAACTTCGTTGCCTAAAGCATAATCCACTCGTACCCCTAAAAGTGTAATGACTCCGTCTCCTACAGCACAAGCCCACTCGCCGCCCAAAGTACAGTGGCATCAAAGCTCCATCAGAAGCGCAGCTCGCATAGTGGCACAACCCTACAAAGTGATATGGTTCCACGTGGCCAGATGGGTGTATATATCTTTTCAGTATACTACCCTATCTGTTTGTTTAAACTGGCCTTAAGATAAGACAGAATTTGATTCTGTTGATAAGAGCAATATCTTATCGGTTTGTTTAAAACACAGATAAGGACGAAGTTTGTTCTTATGGACGAGAGCCATATCCTACTGGTTTGTTTAAACCAATGGCCCTCTAAGATAAGACAAAATCCAACTTCGGGGATAGGAACAGAATCTGCTCAGATTCGTCCGATTAACAAATAAGCACACGCCACATGTCGTTTATTCAGTTATGTTTATAACTCCCGAAAGATCTCGATAGAAAAGGATCCCCGTGCCTGCCACGTATCAGCTCAGCAGTAGCCCTCACTGTAACTGCCTCAAGATTCTCCTATCACCCTGTGCAGCGTTTCTGCACAATCCTTATGCATATCGCATATGTGCTCCCCTATAAATAGAAGGAGTTTTCCTTCGATAAAGTGGCTTCAAAATCTTCAACTTCGACATCCTCTTGATTGGTAACCCTAGAGTTTCAATCACCAGCACCAGAAAGCCAAAGCAAGTTCAACTCGTCGTCAGATAGTCAACGGAGTAAAGGAGCCGCTGTAGTGCTCGATGTCCACCGCCACACTTTTCCAAAACTTTTGTACTTAGATCTCCTGTTTAGGAATCGATCATACTCTTTTTACGTTTAAAATACAAAAAGTTTGTATAACCTTTTGTCATGGCAAACAAGATGGCGACTCTGCTGGGGCCTTCATTCTCCATAATGAGAAGGTAGTGACGCAATCTGACAACAACTTGTTGGGATCCTCCCAGAAGACGTTGGTCGTACGTTTCGACCAACAAGCTTTTGAAGATCTCCTTTCTGAGGGGAAAAGTCCTTCGAAGTGGTTCGTAAAATCGAAGAAGACTCGACGCACCTGGGTGCCGAAGGCGGCTGCGACGAGCAGCACGATAGAGGGGACTGCGCTCTAGACCCCCTGATCGACGAAGCCCAAAGAAGATTTCGGCTACTGTTGCCATGCCGCCTCGCTCGATTCCTACTCTGGGAAAGCACAACGAAGAGTGCAGCTCTCCTGTGGTGGGCCTAACAAAGGCACAATGCCGAAGGAAGCACGTAGCAGCTTAACCACTTACGGAGGGCGGTACCGATAAAAATCTGTCTTTGACAGAATTGCCTATCCATCGGGTAAGGCTACATTGGACACTGAACGTTACGCACCTCCTGGACGTAACTTAAAGAGATCCAAGGCAGCACGTGCCTTACGCCAAAGTGCTATACGAACCAGTACATTGGATTATGAATATTACGCACCATCTGGGGGTAGTAGAAAGAAATCCAAGGCAGCACGTGCCTTGTGCAACCAACGAGCTATGCCAATAGTCGACCAAAGGCCCACGTTGACATTCACGCATGCAGCCAATAGAAAACTATACAAAACTGGTCCGAGTGCCTCAACTCCTCGACCGGTAGAACCTTGTTGTCGCTTGAGCACTCATGTGCACAACTCGAGCCAGGGGATACACTCCACTGAGAAAGACTCACGCGAACAGTGTTCCTACAAGCATGGAAGGAGTCTACCTCATCAGCAACTTTCTGATCAGGACCTAAGCCTATCCCGTGCGCAGGAATTAAGAAGAGAGAAGCTATCTCCGTATCCTCCCCCTGCGTGTAGCTTTCCTGCATATGCAACGAGAGTACAGGAATGAAGACCCCATTGCTTTTCCATAAGAGTAAGTAGAAAAGGAGCATGTGGCGTAAGGTATGCCTAAACCAAGGCATACTTGCACCCATATCACCATCAACTGTTGCTGTCATCAAGCAGCCACGTCGCCATCGAGGAGACAGTCCGTCTTTCAAAGATTGTGTCCAATGGCGACCATATATCAGAGACCCGACAGGGAGTCGCCAAGCGAGGAAAAAAAGGAACTCTGTGTTACTCCATGCAACGCAACATGGGGTTCTCCATATCTCAAACAGCCAACCAAAAATCCTTCCACCTCGGCCAACAAGCCTATGAAGCGGCCTGGGAGTAACAAGATGGAAGTGCCCATCACAGGTGTGTTCCAACGCATGTGCGCCAAGTCTGGCTCCTTGCCGCAAGGAGATGCCACGTCAGATGCTGGGGGTGGCCAGTCCTCCACCATTCATGACAATCCCGCATTCCAATCCAACGAAGGATTGTATGACATAAATGCCTCCGCAGGCACATCTAGCCAACAAATTGGGGGTAGCAACTACAATGAGTCTGAGGATGATTACAACCTTCCAGTCTATCCTAAAGATGACGACACTCAGGCATCCGAGTCGAAGAGCGAGAGATCCACTGTCCCTTTAACCCATCTACACATGATGTCCATGTTTATGGCTGACGGCAACAACATGAAAAGCAGCAAAGGCTTTAGTCAGCTGAAACATATAGAAGCTCTCAAGACGAGCCTAAATACGTTAAATACTACTATGCAGTCTTTAGCTTCTGTCGTCCTGGAGATCAAGGAGAGGTTGAATCCCGCTGCCTCCACTCCTGCTCCTGACCCAGCAGCTAACGGTTGATCCAATGTGCTTCCTTCGTGAACCAAGCAGCACCGTCATCGTCTACTCCATCGACAACAAGATATGTGATGTCAAATGAGATGCAACAAGCCCTCCAAGAGTTATATGCTCGATATGATGCCAAAAAAAATGAGCAACACTCCAAAAGATAGGGATTCGGGAACCATATCCTGCCGAATGGGATAATGTGATCTATCCTTCCAAATACAATACGCATACGCTCACACCCTTCGATGGAAAGGAGTCTCCCTGACGATACTTGAGGTACTTCGCCTCAGTAACAGGGCATCTGTCGAAGGATGATGCTCTCCTCACCAACCTATTCATAGGAGCCCTGCAGGGGTGGCGTACGAATGGTTCTGCAGTCTTTCGGAAAATTGCATTACATCATTCGAAGACTTGAAGACTCTATTCCTCAATCGATTCTACGAAGGAGGAATAGACATGATGATGTCGACTCTCATAGACATCATCCAGAAGGAGAAAGAGCCTGTATGCACATACATTGAGCGCTTCTACTAGTCAGCTCTGAGGTTACCTCCTGGTATACCCGAGCCCAGGCTTATGGACTCGTGCCGCAAGAACATGCTTCCTGCAATCAAGTTGTGGCACAGTGCTCCTTGCACAGAATTTAGCCTTTTATTACAGAGGCGGATGTGGCACAAAGAAAGGCCCAGGACGTGCAGCTCTTAGGACCAAACTTTCCTTTTCTCGAAGACAAGGAGAGGCGCTCGTCCATCAGCAACCCCAAAGACAGTAAAGGTAAGCAAGCCATGACCGTCAACATATCCAAAGGTTCAATAACAATGAACCCGAAGCCTACGGAAGCGCAGAGGTCGAAGGAGACCTACTCCTTCAACGATGAAGATACGCTAGAACTCTTCGATATGTTAACGAAGAGCGATAAGCTTTTACACCCACCGCCAAAGCGCCCCGATGAAGTAGAAAAAGTGGATAACCCAAAGTACTGCCACTATCATCAGTATGTCCACCATTCGACACGTGATTGCTACATGTTGAAATGACAGATGCAACGTCTCATCGACGCCAATGTCATCTCACTTGACTATGAGAAGAAAACTGTTACTGCCAACATGGTTACTCTCTAATTCGAAAGTTTTCCAACCACGGAGGCGCAAGACGGCGTAGTCTCCATTCCAAGGGGACAATAGAAGTAGTCAATCTTCTACTAGCTTGTGACAATGCTCAGGGGCTCATCCCATTTACAACGCCGCGAGGCGAAGTTATGTGGATACATCCTGATCTTGCTCCAGACATGATGACGCATACAGCACGCTCTGTCAAAGGAAAGAAGGTTAGGTCATGTTGCATGATCTCTATGACAACTGATGATACCCTGGTTACCACTCGCTCGTCTCACCAGCGAGAAGAGAACCAAGCTCCAAAGGAAGAGATACCTCCGCCCGTTGTGGCCAACATCCCCGATACATCATAAGCAGGCCCGTCCCAAGTGCCTACTGCAGATAAATAGAAACAGAAGGAGGTTCACTTTGACAAGCCTTTGAGAAAAGACTCGGTAGTAGGGACGATCAAACCCTAAAATTTTGACATATTGGCGCAACTGACCAACACTCCGACTCGAGTTTTACTCATCGAGCTTCTCCGTCTCTCTAAAGAGACTCGAGACGCCCTCTGCGAAGTTTTACAGAATGCTGACTCATCTTCTCACTCAGGTGAAACCGCCCAAGGAGGCTGGGAAAAGTGAACCCCTGGGTAAGATCCACCTGAAAAGCCAAATAGGCGATCTCCAGACTGACGTTGCTTGCTACGTCATTAACGCTGATATAAACTACAATATGCTATTGGGACGACCATGTATTCATGAATACATGATCATGCCCTCCACTCTTCATCAGTACATGAAGTATGTGGCCAGCGATGGGACAATCAATATCGAGTTTGCTGACATTGATCCCTTCCGAGGACTCGAATCATACTGTACATATGTTGATATGTACAAATCAGTCCTATGGGACGACGATGCCAATGATGCCGACGATGAGGCAGAAAGCTCAGCTATCGCTGAAGAACCATTGAGGGTTCGATTGAGAGGAAAATTCCCAAGACATCAGCTCCTCTCGTCATCAAGCTCCGATGCAAAGCTTCGGTTAGATCATCCTCGACCATGTCAGAGGATGGTCTGGAGCCTATGCAAAAAGGCTTCCCCGAAAGGCTCCAAAGCCAACTCTGAGGTCACACGAACCTCCGTCTGCAGCCCCCTTGGTAGTCAAGCTGAAGGGAAAATGTCCTCCACCTTCCGCAATAGCCCTGGTGCTCACGGATGAAGAGTTGGGAGACTACATATGTGCCAATACCGAAGCACATTCTTTAGATGATGTAATCCCTCGGGATAAAATTTTGCATTTCATTAATAGGAAGTTGTCTTTGAATTACTCTTGTGCGTATTGGAACACTAGATATTTCTTAGACAATGCTCTATATATGCTGCAAACACAAGTGACAACCGCCAACCTCGCAAGTCGAGTTGTCCCTTCTCAAGGTGCCTACTTGTTGGTTCCAGCAAGGAGAAAGGAAGAGGAACCCATCATCCTCGGCCGATTGGAGCACCCTCAGCGACTAGCTCCGGCAGAACCAGAACTCGATAATGGTAAGATGCAACTCTACCGTTACACTACTCAATCCAAAAGCCTCATCCAGAAAATGGGTTACGATTTGAAAAGTCACAGAGGACTGAACTACGGAAAGGCCGACGCCTTCTCTGATGGAACTGCGAATTCCCAGGACCCTTTCTTTGGTGTGCGTATTGATCGATAGAAAGTTAAAAAGATGTAATACGTGTTCTAACCCTTCATAGACGAAACTAGGGTTCACGAATTATAGCTGCGTCGGAAAGGAGACAAGTAATTCCTGGCAATATCGAGCGGACGACCCCAAGATCTTCTGCACGTATTCCTTCCTCGAGTTGGACATCGTGTGAGCGACGATCTCCCAACCTTTTCTTCTCCTTGGCAGCCCTCTCTTTCTCTCTTTACGTGAATCACGAATTTAGAGAAAGTATTTGATTTCTGATCAGTAATCTGGCGGCCAGAGAATAGAGGATATATGTAGGCTACGACAGGGACCATGAGGAGAAATTAGGGTTAGGCCTCCTAACAGATCTGGATATCCCGTGTTCAGTCCGAACACACAATCCAGGCCCATTAATAATAGCTCGGTCCACTAATGAGCTATTGTTGCACTACCTCCCTAATCCCAAATTATGTTTGTGGGCTCCTTTTATTATATGCTCGTTTGGCCCCCCATGTTAAGATATCGTATGTCCGTCGATCAAATTAAGTTACTAGCAACTATATTGATTCGACATCTTTTATCCTTAAGTAGTACCGCTCAACTTTATTTGTCATGTCGGATATAATCCACCTGCAGGATTTACATGACAATCCTTATGAGCTCCTTAAGGGGACATCATCAACCCGATGTATTGGGACATGAATTCTATTTATAATCAACAGCCCATCATACATACAATGTTATTACCCAATTCATAGAGGTTGTTGATCCATAATTGTCACGCCCCAGAACCAGAATACTGGAGAGCGGGGGAATGACTCAGCCAGCTACGTATTACGGGTAGATGAATACCGTATAATACGATCAATGCTGTCTAAAAGACAAGGGGGTGCATACTATATGAAAGTCTCGCTATGGTCACTTCACATCTATTGTCTCAATCATTCAAACAAGAAGCAATAACAGAGAACATTTAAGAATAAGCAATAAGGCGTCCCAAATGCTTAGTCAAAATGTTCTTGAGATCTGGCTTTACAAAACATAGCCAGATGATATAGCAACATATACACAATTGTTATCAGCTGCAGTCTGACTTAATTACAATTATGTAAAAGTAAGTACAAGACAATCCGACTAACATGTCAGTGCCAAGCGGCAAAATATAAAGTAATTAACAAAACGAGCGGGGAAGTAAGGAACCCACTCGAGTCCTCCTGCGATCATTCCTCTAGTATTGACCATCTTGGAGGTAGAGGTAAGCTGAGTCCTCGGGAACCGGCTCTAAATCTGGCCATACAAAACCAGAGAGGTTAGACCTCTAATAGCAAGTACCGCAAGAAAGCACGATATGAGACATTAAACCAGTAATTAAGAGAATATAATAATAGATCTCTGCTTGCTACTGGGATTCACATAACATCACGACACTTCAAACCAACCTCCCAACCAAACAAGGACAGAAGTTGGCCCGTCATGTCCTGATGCTCTGATCATCTCAGTTAGGTAACAGAGTAGGTACAGTACACAAATAAATCAACTTAAACGGCCATCCAACTCCTACGGCTTACTACTGTGAGTTCCAAGTTATCTTGGAATTATGCAATAAAGATTTCTCAGTTCTTACTATGGACAAGCAAGGCTATCGATCCAATCAATCAATTGCGCCAATCATGAATTAGACGAGTCCCAGCAGGACGCCCGTCATCAATATACAATATACAATAAAGTATAACCAGATACCGCTCCATGCCCGTGTGGCAGGTTTGCAGTATCTGTGGGGACCAGCCGGCCTGTCGGGCACTACTAGTCCCAAGAGGGCTGCCACGTAAGAACTCGGGAATCCATTCTCTCCATGCAATCATTATTTTTATTTAACTTAATAGTCTCTACGTTGAGTGAAATCCTATGCCGTGGATCATGGTCATTCGGAATGAGTACTTTCGTACGGGGTACGATATGCACAACTCTACAACGATGCCCGTGCGGTTAGGTTGTAGGTCTTACATAGCGTAATGCAACAATCCAAACTAACCACGGAACAATCATGTCTTGACCATATAGTACACATGCTTCTTTTATAGTAAAATAAATAAATTAATAAATTGAAGCCTGCATGTGTGCCTGTATGTCAATATTCGGGATTGGCCAATCGATTTCAAATATGAACGTGTCTTATTCCATTTAATTCGATAAGACGACTAGCCAGTCTCTTAGTTCCATCTAGGAACGCATGATCAATAATTAATCAAGATAACAATCAATGTTAATTAATGCCAAATTCGGGAAATAAACATTGGGAAATAAATAATATCATGCACTGTGGGAAAGGTTGGAAAATAAATAATATCATGCGCCTGAGGGAAATGATTGGAAAATAAATAATCATGCGCTGAGGAATAAGATTGGGAAATAAATATATATGCGCCTGAGGGAAATGAGTGGAAAATAAATAATATTATGCGCTGTGGGAAAGGTTGGAAAATAAATAATATCATGCGCCTGAGGGAAATGATTGGGAAATAAATAATATCATGCGCTGTGGGAAAGGTTGGAAAATAAATAATATCATGCGCCTGAGGGAAATAATTGGGGAATAAATAATATCATGCGCTGAGGAGTAAGATTGGGTAATAAATAATATCATACGCCTGAGGGAAATGATTAGGAAATAAATAATATCATGCGCTGTGGGAAAGGTTGGAAAATAAATAATATCATGCGCCTGAGGGAAATGATTGGGAAATAAATAATATCATGCGCTGTGGAAAAGGTTGGAAAATAAATAATATCATGCGCCTGAGGAAAATGATTGGGGAATAAATAATATCATGCGCTGAGGAATAAGATTGGGAAATAAATAATATCATGCGCCTGAGGGAAATGATTGGGAAATAAATAATATTATGCGCTGTGGGAAAGGTTGGAAAATAAATAATATCATGCGCCTGAGGGGAAATGATTGGGAAATAAATAATATCATGCGCTGAGGAATAAGATTGGAAGAAAATAAATAATCTCATGTGCCTGAGGAATGAGATTCTTATGCGGCAGTGAGATGAGATTGGAAAATAAATAATATCATGCGCTGTGGGAAATGATTGGAGAATAAATAATATCATGCGCTGAGGAATAAGATTGGGAAATAAATAAACTCATGCGCTGTAGGAATGCGGCTGTGATTCCTGCACAATCGGCGCATGGGATACTCTTGTTGCGTCTTCAGTACATGCGCGTAAGGAACCTACGTGCATGACACGCTCGAAGTCAAAGAATGCGTTGCCGGGACTTCACGGCGTATGGCCTCCCGGCGCATGGCCTCCGGGCGAATGGGGTTTCCGGCGCATGGGGTTCATCGTCCCCAAACAGCCAGTTCAGCCATGAAAGTTTCGAAAACTTGTAATGGCCATAACTTACTCATCCGAAGTCGAAATCAAGCGAAACAAAAGCCAAAACTGTATGAAATTGAATTCTCTACAACATAGAACCATTATTTTTCGAAAATAAGTAAATTTTAGAGATCAAAACCAAGAAAACTAAAAAGTTACAAACTTAGATCTACAAGAAATAAGCCATGGAAATTAAAAATGTTAAGTACTAAAGAGACTTAGAATCAAACAAAAAAGATGGAACAATAATAATGGGGATCCATCAGAAAGCAAGTTGGCACTTGCCTTGCTCTCCTAGGTTGGTGGGAGAGTTAGGAGGAAGAAGTAGAGTAATAGTGAAGTAATGAAGAGAGAGAAAGGGAATGGGTTTTAAATGAAGGGGTGGTGGTAGGTGGGGGGTTTATTTCGGTTCATGATGAACCAACATAATTAAACCAATCTGAGCTGAACCCATAGCAAAGCTAAAGCAGAGTATAAAAGCAGAAAGTAAAGTGCAGAAATAAAATTGCAGGAAATTAATTAACATAAAATTAAAGGAATTTAAATACAGAGCAATACATGATAAATATAAAATATTTACATTTAAACAGTACATGTATTCTAAAAATACGTATTCTGGGAATGGGAAGTGACATCTCTACCCTCCTTAGAAAAATTCCGTCGTCGGAATTTCAAATCCAAGCAGGATAGAAACATCAGAGCTGAACTACTCTAGGTATAAGCAATTTAAGTAAGCAATCATTCTACAATGTCAATAGTATGTAACATATCTATGTTGAACATTCTACGATACCAAGCAATTCTACTCGTAAGGTGGCAAGCATGAGGAGTTAAGACAATCAAGGTATACAGAAAGAGATATACCTTGTGAGTCAAACAGGTGCGGATACCGTGATCGGATATCATCCTCACGTTCCCACGTTGACTCCCCTAAAGAGTGATGACCCCAAGCAACCCGGACAAGGCTAATTGTTCGGTTCTTGAGTATCTTCTCTCTTCGATCCAAAATAGACACAGGCTGTTCCTCGTAAGATAGGTTGGTACCAACAACCAGCTCAGAATGATCAAGGATATGGCTTAGGTCTGATACATACCTTCGCAACTGAGATACATGAAATACGTCATGCACCTCTTGTAACGAAGGTGGAAGGGATAAACGATAAGCAACATCGCCTATCCTCTCAAAAATAACAAATGGGCCCACGTACCGCTGACTCAACTTCCCGCGAACGCCAAACCTAATGACCCCACGGGTAGGTGAGATCCTCAAGAACACGTAGTCCCCAACAGAAAACTCTAGCGGCCTACGATGCTGGTCTGCCCAATGACGATGCCGATCCTGTGCAACTCGAAGTCGCTCTCTAATTTCTTTGACCAATTTAACTGTCTGAACAATCATTTCCGGGCCTAACATCTTTCTCTCCTCGATATCATCCCATGCTAGTGGCGACCTACACTTCTTACCATATAGTGCTTCAAACGGCGCCATCTGGATACTGGCTTGATAACTGTTGTTGTATGAGAACTCGACCAAGTGTAGGTGGCTCTCCCAAGATCCTCTAAAATCTAGGGTGCAAGCTCGCAATATGTCTTCTAAAGTCTGAATTGTTCTTTCTGATTGCCCGTCCGTCTGTGGATGGTAAGCCGTGCTAAATCTTAACTTGGTCCCCAAGCTATGATGTAAGCTCTTCCAAAAATGTGATATAAAACGGGTATCTCTGTCTGACACAATACTGACTAGGACCCCATGCTGCCTGACTATCTGCTGCATATACAATTCTGCCAACTTCTCCGTAGATTGACCTACTCTAAAAGGAAGAAAGTGCGCCACCTTTGTACGCCGATCTATTATCACCCAAATAGCATTTTTACCACTTAGTGATCTTGGTAAACCGGTCACAAAGTCCATTATAATATGTTCCCACTTCCATTCCGGGATAGGAAGCGGTTGCAATAACCCAGCTGGCCTCTGCTGTTTTGCCTTTACTTGCTGACATACCAAGCAACGGGAAACAAATCTAGCTATCTCCCTCTTCATCCCATTCCACCAGAAGTGCTGCTTGATATCTTGGTACATCTTGGTCCCTCCAGGGTGAATAGAATACTGAGAGCTGTGAGCTTCTGCCATAACCTCCTGTCTGATATCTCCACTAGGCACACATAGACGTGACCCAAACCTAAGTGTACCATCTTTATGAATTCTCATCTCCTTCCTGAGTCCTGAGTCACATTCTGTCCTAAGCTTCTGAATCCTTGGATCTTGTGCCTGAGCTGCCTTGATCCTATCTACCAAGTTGGATTGAACTTGTAGACTCGCCAGAACTCCTACATCACTAGGAAGTAAAACCTCGATGCCCATCTCCTGAAGGTCTTCTAAGATATGCTTCTGTGTTGTTAACATAAATGCGCCGCCTCTCCTGCTGAGAGCGTCTGCTACCACATTAGCCTTGCCTGGATGATACTGAAGCTCCACGTCATAGTCCTTAATCAACTCCAACCATCTTCTCTGCCTCATGTTTAGTTCCTTCTGAGTAAAATGTACTTCAGACTTTTGTGGTCTGTGTACATGTCCACTCGATCACCATATAAGTAATGCCTCCATAGCTTCAAAGCAAATACTACTGCCGCCAACTCCAAATCATGAGTTAGATAATTCTTCTCGTGGTCCCAAAGTTGCCTAGATGCGTATGCTATCACCTTCCCATGCTGCATGAGGACACATCCAAGTCCTTTACCTGACGCATCACAATAAACGGTAAAACCTCCGGGTCCAACTGGCAATGTAAGAATAGGCGCTGATATCAACTTCTGCTTCAGATTCTCAAATGATGTCTGGCATTCTGCCGACCAGACGAATGGTACATCCTTCCGTGTCAAGCGGGTCATGGGTGCTGAAAGCCTTACAAAGTCTGACATGAACCTTCTGTAATAACCCGCCAATCCCAAGAAACTTTGTACATCAGCTACGGTCTTGGGTACTGGCCAACTCTCTACTGCTTCTACCTTCTTGGGATCTACTGCTACTCCAGCTCCTGATATGATATGACCCAAAAATGAAATATGATTCGTCCAGAACTCACACTTGCTGAGCTTGGCATACAACTGATTCTCTTTCAGAACCTGTAACACTTTCCTGAGGTGGTCTTCATGCTCCTCTTCACTAGCAGAGTATACGAGAATGTCGTCAAGAAAACAACGACAAACTGATCTAAGTATGGCATAAAGATGCGGTTCATCAAATCCATAAATATTGCTGGAGCATTGGTCAAACCAAACGGCATTACTAAGAATTCATAATGCCCATACTTCGACCTGAATGCTGTCTTGGGAATGTCCTCCTTCCGAACCCTTACTTGATGATACCCTGAACGAAGATCTATCTTGGAGAAAACTCTAGCTTTCCTCAACTGATCAAACAAGTCATCGATCCTGGGTAGTGGGTACTTGTTCTTTACTGTCGCCACGTTAAGCTTCCTGTAATCAATACACAATCTGGATGACCCATCCTTCTTCCCCACAAGTACCACTGGTGCTGCCCATGGTGACACGCTAGCTTGGATGAACTTCTTCTCCTTCAGTTCCTCTATGTGCTGATATACCTTGGCTTGCTCTGAATTCGCCATTCTATAAACTCGATCTGATATCGGTTTAGTTCCAGGTGCCAATTCTATGCTGAACTCAATATCTCTAACTGGTGGCAGACCTGGAAGTTCTTCAGGAAATACGTCTAGAAACTCTTCAACTACCTTCGGAACTTGAACTTCTTCCATTGTCGTTATTACTCCCTGCTCTTGTTGAGTTGCCTCTGATCTGACTAAGGTGAATCGCTTCATGCCTGGGATATCAAAAGATACACTCCCTCTACGACAATCTATCGTCGCATGACTGTCTTTCAGCCAGTCCATGCCTAAGATAACGTCGAAATTTCCAACAGGAAATTCTATCAACCGGGCGGGTAAGAAATGCCCGCAAACTACAACGCTACATGCTAGAATAACTCTACTAACTCCTACGAGCCTATTACCAGTGAGTATATTTAACCTCCCTGGCAATGCCTCGAATTCTATTCCTAGCCGTGTTGCAAATTGTGCAGATATAAATGAGTGCGATGCTCTCGAATCAAACAATGCTACTGCGGGATAAGAGACGACGAGAATGTTACCAGCCACAACATCTCCTGATGCCAATGCCTCTTCCAAGGACAGAGTGAATGCCTGCCCTCGACCTCCTTGCTGGTTCCCATGCTGCGGCCTAGCCTGGTGCTGTCGCTGGCCCCTGCCTTGGTGATGCTGGGGTGGTCTATGCTGGTGTTGCTGCATCGGCGGTCCCTGCTGCCGAAACATCTGAGCCTGTGGCATTAACGGACGCTGGGCCAATGGTCTCACTGCCACTGCGGGTCCTCGATATTGCCCTGCCCTGGTGCTGGCAGAGCAGGAAACTGCTGCACTGGTCCTCCTGACCTTGAATTCATAGGACATGTGGTAACCCGATGATCTGGATTTCCACATATCAAACACAGTCTGTTCAATGTCCGACACACATCTCTAGTGTGCCCTATCTTCCCGCAATAAGTGCAGCCCGCTGGGGGTTGCTGGTTCTTCTTCTGTTGCTGTTGCTGCTGCCTAGGGGTAGTGCTGGCCCTCGCATTGCCACATCGTAAATGCGAATGCCAAGGGATGGTGCTGTTTTTCGGGGCTGCTCCCCCTCCTCCTTCAATCTGACTGTGAGATCTCTTCTGACCTTCAGTCCTCGCCGTGATTCTCTGAATGGTGATCTCATGCATTCGGGTCGCCGTCAATACTTCGTCAAAAGTCTGGTAGTTGTGCCCTTCTATCAATTGCAAGAGCTCAAGGTGAAATCCTTGCTGGAACCTCATAGCCCTCTGGCTCTCTGTTGCTACCATCTCTGGGGCGAACCTGCTCAATCTGCAGAACTCCGCTGCATAAGCTCTACTGTCTTGTCGGCCTGCTTGAGGTTGATAACTTCTGTTGTAACTCAAACTGTGCCATAACCCTATAGTACTTCGTCTTGAATCTTGCAGAAAAATCGTCCCAAGCAACAGGACGTCTGATGCCTATTTTCTCTGATTCCCACCAATCACGTGCGAGATCCTGAAGTAACAACTTCACTTGATCCACACGTTCTTCTGCCGGTACCTTAGCGGCTGTCAGAATAGCCTCAATATCCTTAAGCCACACATCTGCTGAGATGGCATCTTTCGTGCCCTCGAAACGACGGGGGTTGAACTTGCAAAACCTGGCTGACGCTCCTGAATCTGTCCTTGCCCCTCTTTCCAAAGCTGTCTGCAATCCTTGGTTAGTAGTACATTCTGCTCTTGTAACTGAGCGTGCATACGCTGCTAGGCTAACATCTGATGTTGCTGAGTAGCCATCATCCCTCTCATGATCTCCAGAAGGGCTGGTGTGTCTACTCCCACAGGGGTAGGTGGAACTGTTGGTGGTGGTGGAACATCCGGATACTGCGATCCAGCTGCTGCTTCCACTATCACTTCTTCTTGAATAGCCTCTTGAGTTAGTACCGGCCCTTGTTGCTGACCAACATGGTCAGGTTGTCCGTGTTGCTCTTATTGTTGTTGTTGTTGTCCAGTCCTGGCAGATGCGGACGAAGTGCCTCTAAGAAAAGGGACAAAGAACAATCAAACGATCGGACAGGAAAGATCAATGAAGTCAAAGGATACCGGAATGTCAAGCTAGAGTCGAGAGTAATGGATCATGAGATTAAGAGGGAACATGCGTGATTGAGACATCCTATAAATTAAAATACCCCACAAGTCTGAAATTAGACCTGCATGGGCCACCACTAAAACCTTGTCACGCCCCAGAACCAGAATACTGGAGAGTGGGGGAATGACTCAGCCAGCTACGTATTACGGGTAGATGAATACCGTATAATACGATCAATGCTGTCTAAAAGACAAGGGGGTGCATACTACATGAAAGTCTCGCTATGGTCACTTCACATCTATTGTCTCAATCATTCAAACAAGAAGCAATAACAGAGAACATTTAAGAATAAGCAATAAGTCGTCCCAAACGCTTAGTCAAAATGTTCTTGAGATCTGGCTTTACAAAACATAGCCAGATATAGCAACATATACACAATTGTTAGCTACAGTCTGACTTAATTACAATTATGTAAAAGTAAGTACTAGACAATCCGACTAACATGTCGGTGTCAAGCGGCAAAATGTAAAGTAATTAACAAAACGAGCGGGGAAGTAAGGAACCCACTCGAGTCCTCCTGCGTTCATTCCTCTAGTATTGACCATCTTGGAGGTAGAGGTAAGCTGAGTCCTCGGGAACCGGCTCTAAATCTGGCTATGCAAAACCAGAGAGGTTAGACCTCTAATAGCAAGTACCGCAAGGAAGCACGATATGAGACATTAAACCAGTAATTAAGAGAATATATAATAGATCTCTGCTTGCTACTGGGATTCACATAACATCACGACACTTCGAACCAACCTCCCAACCAAACAAGGACAGAAGTTGGCCCGTCATGTCCTGATGCTCTGATCATCTCAGTTAGGTAACAGAGTAGGTACAGTACACAAACAAATCAACTTAAACGGCCATCCAACTCCTACGGCTTACTACTATGAGTTCCAAGTTATCCTGGAATTATGCAATAAAGATTTCTCAGTTCTTACTATGGACAAGCAAGGCTAGTCGATCCAATCAATCAATTGCGCCAATCATGAATTAGACGAGTCCCAGCAGGACGCCCGTCATCAATATACAATATACAATAAATAGTATAACCAGATACCGCTCCATGCCCGTGTGGCAGGTTGCAGTATCTGTGGGGACCAGCCGGCCTGTCGGGCACTACTAGTCCCAAGAGGGCTGCCACGTAAGAACTCGGGAATCCATTCTCTCCATGCAATCATTATTTTTATTTAACTTAATAGTCTCTACGTTGAGTGAAATTCCATACCGTGGATCATGGTCATTCGGAATGAGTACTTTCGTACGGGGTACGATATGCACAACTCTACAACGATGCCCGTGCGGTTAGGTTGTAGGTCTTAATAGCGTAATGCAACAATCCAAACTAACCACGGAACAATCATGCCTTGACCATAAAGTACACATGCTTCTTTTATAGTAAAATAAATAAATTAATAAATTGAAGCCTGCATGTGTGCCTGTATGTCAATATTCGGAATTGGCCAATCGATTTCAAATATGAACGTGTCTTATTCTATTTAATTCGATAAGACGACTAGCCAGTCTCTTAGTTCCATCTAGGAACGCATGATCAATAATTAATCAAGATAACAATCAATGTTAATTAATGCCAAATTCGGGAAATAAACATTAGAAAATAAATAATATCATGCGCTGTGGAAAGGTTGGAAAATAAATAATATCATGCGCCTGAGGGAAATGATTGGAAAATAAATAATATCATGCGTTGAGGAATAAGATTGGGAAATAAATAATATCATGCGCCTGAAGGAAATGATTGGGAAATAATAATATCATGCGCTGTGGAAAAGGTTGGAAAATAAATAATATGCGCCTGAGGAAAATGATTGGGGAATAAATAATATCATGTGCTGAGGAATAAGATTGGGAAATAAATAATATCATGCGCCTGAGGGAAATGATTGGGAAATAAATAATATCATGCGCTGTGGGAAAGGTTGGAAAATAAATAATATCATGCGCCTGAGGGAAATGATTGGGAAATAGATAATATCATGCGCTGTGGGAAAGGTTGGAAAATAAATAATATCATGCGCCTGAGGGAAATAATTGGAAAATAAATAATATCATGCGCTGAGGAATAAGATTGGAAAATAAATAATATCATGCGCCTGAGGGAAATGATTGGGAAATAAATAATATCATACGCTGTGGGAAAGGTTGGAAAATAAATAATATCATGCGCCTGAGGGAAATGATTGGGAAATAAATAATATCATGCGCTGAGGAATAAGATTGGGAGGAAATAATAATCTCATGCGCCTGAGGAATAAGATTGGGAGGAAATAAATAATCTCATTCTTATGCGGCTGTGAGATGAGATTGGGAAATAAATAATATCATGCACTGTGGGAAATGATTGGGGAATAAATAATATCATGCGCTGAGGAATAAGATTGGAAAATAAATAAACTCATGCGCTGTGGGAATGCGACTGTGATTCCTGCACAATCGGCGCATGGGATACTCACGTTGCGTCTTCAGTACATGCGCGTAAGGAACCTACGTGCATGACACGCTCGGAGTTAAAGAATGCGTTGCCGGACTTCACGGCGCATGGCCTCCCGGCGCATGGCCTCCCGGGCACATTGGGTTCTCGGCGCATGGGGTTCATCGTCCCCAAACAGCCAGTTCAGCCATAAAAGTTTCGAAAACTTGTAATGGCCATAACTTACTCTTCCGAAGTCGAAATCAAGCGAAACAAAAGCCAAACTGCATGAAATTGAATTCTCTACAACATAGAACCATTAATTTCGAAAATAAGTAAGTTTTAGAGATCAAAACCAAGAAAAACCAAAAAGTTATAAACTTAGATCTACAAGAAATAAGCCATGGAAATTGAAAATGTTAAGTACTAAAGAGACTTAGAATCAAACAAGGAAGAGGATAGAACAATAATAATAGGGATCCATCAGGAAGCAAGTTGGCACTTGCCTTGCTCTCCTAGGTTGGTGGAAGAGTTAGGAGGAAGAAGAAGATAATAGTGAAGTAATGAAGAGAGAGAAAGGGAATGGGTTTTAAATGAAGGGGTGGTGGTAGGTGGGGGGTTTATTTCGGTTTATGATGAACCAACATAATTAAACCAATCTGAGTTGAACCCATAGCAAAGCTAAAGTAGAGTAAAAAGCAGAAAGTAAAGTGCAAAAAAAAATTGCAGAAAATTAATTAACATAAAATTAAAGGAATTTAAATACAGAGCAATACATGATAAATATAAAATATTTACATTTAAACAGTACATGCATTCTAAAAATACGTATTCTGGGAATGGAAAGTGACAATAATGAATCTCACTATTTTATGAGTCAAAGTAATGCACACTGCATATACATATCTGTTATTATATCCGGATTAAGAGCACAAGCATCCATAATAACAGAGGTGTTTGTTCTCTTATGTAGTCAGTACAAAGAGAAAACCTCAAGTGGTCCTGTTCAATACACATAAAGTATACTAGTGTAAACCTATTATCACAATAAAGTGTAATAGACTTAGGCAAACTAGGTACCACATCCAAGTCCAACATAAAGTTTCTGAGCCAATCTGCTTCTTTGGCTGCCTCAGAGGCTGCCACATACTCGGCTTCCATTTTGGAATCAGCAATACATTTTTTGCTTGATACTCCTCCACACAATGGCTCCACCTCCCAAAGTAAACACATAACCTGAGGTAGATTTCCTGGAATCCCTATCTGACTAAAAATCTGAGTCTATATACCCCAAGGGAACTAAACTATCTGCCTGGTAAACTAGCATATACTCTTTAGTCCTTTTCAAGTACATCAAAATATGCTTTACAGCAGTCCAGTGCTCTTGTCCTGGGTTAGACTGATATCTACTGACCATGCCTACGACAAAGCAGATGTCTGGTCTCATACATAGCATTGCATACATTAAGCTTCCTACTGCTGAAGCATAAGGAACTACCTTCATGTTCTCTATTTCTTTAGGTGTCCTCGGACACTGCTCCTTTGATAGAGCAATTCCATGTCTAAAAGGTAAGAAACCTTTTTTAGAATTTTGCATACTAAAACGAGTTAGTACAATCGATATAGGAAGCTTGGGATAAGCCCAACATCCTTTTCTTGCGATCTCGTAGAACTTTGATCCCAAGGATGTGACCTACTTCTCCCAAGTCCTTCATATCAAACTGTTTGGATAACCATACCATTACATCAGATAACACCGCATTATTTCCAATGAGCAAGATGTCATCCACATAAAATACTAGAAATACCACCACGTTTCCGTTACACTTTCTGTATACACATGATTCTTCTAGACATTAATCAAATCCATAGGATTTTATCACCTGATCAAAACATATGTTCCAAGATCTGGAAGCTTGCTTAAGTCCATAAATGGACTTCTTGAGCTTACAAACAATGCTCTTGGCCCTTTTCAATGAACCCGTCTGGTTGCTTCATGTAGATGTCTTCCTTAAGACTTCCATTAAGGAAAGCTGTCTTGACATCCATTTGCCAAATCTCATAATCGAGATGAGCTGCAATAGATAAAAGAATCCGGATAGACTTAAGCATGGCTACAGGAAAAAAAGGTTTTCTCATAATCGATACCCTCTCTTTGGGTAAAACCTTTTGCTATAAGCCGAGCTTTAAAGGTTTCAACCTTACCGTCTGATCCTCTTTTTCTCTTATAGACCCACTTGCATCCAATGGCTTTTACACCAACGGGTGGTTCTACAAGCTCCCAAACCTGATTAGAATCCATAGATTCTATTTCAGATATCATTACTTTTTCCAAGACTCTGTATCTTTATCTTGGAGTGCTTCATTGTAGGTACATGGATCATAATCTTGTTCCTCAGGGACGAAGTCTGACGACTCTCCCAAGAATATATATCTATCAGGTTGTATCACAACCCTCCCACTATGACGAGGCACTATCGGTTGTGGTGTAACATTTGTGACACGTTATGTAGTTATTTGTGGTTCATCCTCTTGTACTGTTGGTACTGAAGTACTTGGTGTCTCACGTCTTAGTTCTTCTAGAATAACTATACTTGTGGGTTTATGGTTCATCACATAGTCTTCCTCTAAGAATCGGGCATTGGTGCTAACAATGACATTCTGATCCTTAGGACTATAAAATAAACCTCCTTTCATTCCTCTTGGATAGCCTACAAATAAGCGTACTTCTATACGAGATTCCAACTTATCTACTTTTCCATTCAGTACATATGCTGGTCTACCCCAAATACGAACATGTTTCAGACTAGGCTTACGCCCAATCCACAGCTCTGTGGGAGTAAGAGGTACTGACTTAGAAGGAACCAAGTTCAAAATATAAGCTGTAGTCTCTAAGGCATATCCCCAAAACGAATCTGGCAAATCCGAATGACTCATCATTGATCTAACCATCTCCATAAGAGTTCTATTCCTTCTTTCGGCTACACCATTCTGCTGGGGCGTTCCAGGTGTAGTCAATTGGGATGCAATCACAGCCTCTGATAAATAATCCCTAAACTCTCCAAAGAGGTACTCGCCACCACGATCTGATCGTAATGACTTGATACATTTTTCTTGACGTTTCTCCGTTTCAGCCTTGTACTCTTTGAATTTCTCAAAGCACTCAGACTTACGGCACATCAAATAAATTATCCATAACTTGAATAATTGTCAATAAATATGACAAAATATTCAAAGCCACCTCTAGCTTGGATAGTCATGGGTCCACACAAATCAGAATGAACCAATTCCAACACATCTTTGGCCCTATACCCCTTCGCCGTAAAAGGCCTTTTGGTCATTTTATCTTCCAAGCAGGATTCACAGACTGGTAGTGCCTCCACTTCCAATGAACTCAAAGGTCCATCTTCAACCAGTCTTTGAATCCTTCTTAGGTTAATATGCCCCAATCGTAAGTGCCAAAGATATGTTTGGTTCATACAAGAAGGTTTTTTTCTCTTATTTAAGTTAGATGACATATTATTTATTTTCATAAGTTGTATTATGGGCGAAATAGGATTAATGACATACAGATTATCAACCAATTCATCAGAACAGATAAAATATTTATTCTGTCTAATAACAATATTGTCATTAAAATAAACTGAATATCCATTCTTAACTAACATAGAAACAGAAACTAAATTCCTTCTAAGTGAAGGTGCATAAAGACAATCTCTCAATGTCAAAGACTTATTTCTTCCAAAAGATAAAATAACATCTCCTAATGTAACGACCGATACTTTTGTAGCATCACCCATGAACAAGCATATCTCTCCATCACTGAGCCGTCTAGTTTCCTGAAACCCCTACAATGTATTGCAGACATGATTAGTGGCTCTTGTATCTACACACCAGGTGCCGGTAGATAATACCGCTAAACTTGTTTCAACTACTAGTAAATGAGATATACCTTCTTTGTTCCCTTGTTTGAGAAGTGGACAATCAGTCTTCTAATGTCCTGACCCTTTGCACTTGAAACATTTGCCTTTCGGCTTTTTCACCGTGCCTTGAGGTCCCATGCCCTTCTTTGCTGAGTTTGCCTATTTCTGAATGTTATTCTTTCTTCACCGCCTTTTGGCTTAGAAGTAGAAGCCTTTTCAGAAACAAAAACATGACCACTCTACCTAAAGAGAGATTCAACAACCTGTAGCTCTTTTGCAAGTTCTGCCAAACTATACAACCTTTTGTTCATGTTGTAATTAAGGCAGAAATTGTCAAAACTTTTAGGCAGAGTTCCGAGAATGATATCGACCTGGGACTCCCTATCGATTTTAGCTCCAAGGATCTCCATCTCATTCAGATGACCCATCATCTTGAGAACATGATCCCTTACTGGTGTACCCTCAGCCATTTTTGTATTTATCAAACATTTCATAGCAAACTGCCTAGCTGCTCTACACTGATGTCCGAAGAGTTCATTGAGGTTATACATCATGTCATAAGCAATGGCCATGGCCTGATGCTAATGTTGTAGTACATTTGACACAGATGCCATAATGTAACACCTCGCCATCTCATCTGCCTTTTTCCACTTCTTATAAGCCTCTTTGACCTCTTCATCAGAGTTAGCATCAGGCTTAGGTGGGCATTCCTCAACAAGTACATATTTGTACTCCTCAACAGTCAGAACAATGTCTAAATTACGTTTCCAGTCAATATAATTTGGTCCAGTAAGTTTGTTTTCTTTAAGAATCACCATAAGTGGACTGAAAGAACCCATTTTTGAAATCCTGAGAATCAGATAAATAAAATTATGTAGGGCAAAAAAAAACTTTTTGAATTAACTAAATATTGATTCCCTCAAAGCAATAATAAGAAATTCACCAACACCTTGAACACCATGAATTTAGCATGCGACGAGTGTGGACGTATACAAATTCAACTTTGTTCAAGTAGGTTTTTCTTATTAATTTTACTATCATGTCAACATAACTTTATGACAAATTAAATTAATATGCTGGTCTTGCTCTGGTCATACAAATAATAGCAGTGACTCTGATGGGGAGGATACCATTATTTGTATCTAAGTGTATACCATTACTTAATACTAAGTCCATTACCTTGTAATGATTTCCTTCAGATGGAAAAGTGAACACATACTAGGTAACTTTCTACAATTATCCCTAAGGAAGTTTGTACTGGTGATCCATAATTATACTCATCCGATATAGAGGAAAGCACTAAGGCCAACGCGCAAGTATAATTACATCACCTACAAACCAGTAATGGAGACCATAGGAATTATACTAAATAAATATCCTCTCCCACTTAGTTATTTAACAATGAGGGTTTTTCTACTAGTTGATATTATGTCCATGTTGTCCATTATTAATGTAGGCTTAGTTTTTCAAAAAAACATCCACACAATAATAAACATGCATAATCAGAAAAAAGCAAAATGACAAAAATAAGAGAAATATCCAACTATTATGGTCATCGTTGCTGCTCCGTCCTCAACTATTCGAATCCGAAATCTGGCATTGTGCAGATCTATTCGGGGTTCGACTTGCCCGGTCAGGTCGTGGGGTTCGGGGCAGCGCCCTATTTTTTTAGATTTTGGCTGTCGATTCCTTCATCGAAAATCATCTGTCTGCCTCTGGATTGCTTAAAACCAGCATCTCGTCCGGCGTCAGAAACAACCACCACCGCCATCACGATTGATAAAAAATAATTAAAATTATATCAATCCTATGCCTCCTGAAGGAGTTCACACATAATCTAGATTAAAAAATTAAAATAATAAGCACGATCAACCCTCGTGATTTTAATTACATACACAGCAACAACAACATCCACGACATGTCCGTGGTTTAAACAACACAATCAAAACATGCATTGGACCATAATAGTTGGATCTGAGATGCCTGCAAAACCGAGTTAGAACAGATCTACATCTACCGACTATTACACAGCGCAGGTTTTATTGGACAACATGGACGTATCAATTAATACGTAGATCTAAAGTGGCTCTGATACCAATTGATGGAACTGGGGATTCCCATGACCATTTCTTTGGTGTGCGTATTGATCGATAGAAAGTTAAAAATCTAATACGTGTTCTAACCCTTCATAGGCGGAAACTAGGGTTCACGAATTATACCTGCAGCAGAAAGGAGACAAGTAATTCCTGGCAATCTCGAGCGGACGACCCCAAGATCTTCTGCACGTATTCCTTCCTCGAGTTGGACGTCGTGTGGGCGACGATCTCCCAACCTTTTCTTCTCCTTGGCAGCCCTCTCTTTCTCTCCTTACGTGAATCATGAATTTAGAGAAAGTTTTTGATTTCTGATCAGTAATCTGGAGGCCAGAGAATAGAGGATATATATAGGCTACGGCAGGAACCATGAGGAGAAATTAGGGTTAGGCCTCCTAACAGATCTGGATATCCCGTGTTCAGCCCGAACACACAATCCAGGCCCATTAATAATAGCTCGGTCCACTATAAGCTATTGTTGCACTACCTCCATAATCCCAAATTATGTTTGTGGGCTCCTTTTATTATATGCTCATTTGGCTCCCCATGTTAAGATATCGTATATCCGTCGATCAAATTAAGTTACTGACAACTATATTGATTCGACATCTTTTATCCTTAAGTAGTACCGCTCAACTTTATTGTCATGTCGGTATAATCCACCTACAGGATTTACATGACAATCCTTATGAGCTCCTTAAGGGGACATCATCAACCCGATGTATCGAACATGGATTCCATTTATAATCAACAGCCCATCATATACAATGTTATTACCCAATTTATAGAGGTTGTTGGTCTATAATGAATCTCACTCTTTTATGAGTCAAAGTAATGCACACTGCATATACATGTCTGTTATTATATCCGGATTAAGAGCATAAGCATCCATAATAACAGAGGTGTTTTTTCTTATGTATTCAGTACAAAGAAAACAATCTCAAGTGGTCCTGTTCAATACACACAAAGTGTACTAGTGTAAACATATAGTCAAGATAAACTAATACCAGATTACACTACAACCTTTCCAATAGATTGTCTAAGTCCATCTAGGTTGTGAACTATTTATATACTCCATAGGGAACTGATAATATGATATTCTGTGTGACACCACACACCATATTATCTACAATATAGAATATCAGACATTTGTATTAACACTTGCAACAAATACAATATGCAAACATTTGCCCATATGATTCTCATTCAAAATTTAAGGAAATAAGGTTACTACAAAAGTGATGCTTTTAGTATATAACCCTAACATTCTCTTGTGACTTCGTGCTCCAAAGGGAAAGTCCCAAAACTATTATCAGCGCACTCGCCGAGGGTTGGGTTATGTTACACCCACAACAACTTCGGAGAGCTCGGAGTCGGAGGCCATGATGCATTCACACTCCTCCGATTCCTCAACCTGGGCCTCAGATACCAGTATCGGCCAAGCCCTCAAGAAGATATTGTCTGTCACGACCCGCACCCAGTGTAGGGGCACAGAAGTAGGTACGTCCAGCCTATGCTACATTATCGACAGTAGAACGCTGTCCTAGGTCACATATATCTAACAAATATAAGGTACCTGTACAGTATATACACTCCAAACAGAGGACAATACAAAAATAACAGCTCAATCACAACTAAGGTAGAAGTATGATAAGATAGATAGATAATGAAAATCATCACGAGAAGAATCTAAGTATCTAAGATAACATCTCCACAAAATCCAGAATAACAACAAGATCCCAAATATAACATAAATGTATCCAAATGAGACAAGACATCAAAATAAGATAGAAGTCTAAGCTAACTAGCCTAAACTATAGGGGTGACATCCTCTACTGCTGATGGATCCTGCTGAAGGTCCAAGTCGCAGGTGTCATCTATGGCAGCTCCATAATATGTAGGGCAAAGGTCCTCGTCATCCCCTGTAATATTTTTAATAGGTCCAGTCAGAACAAGAACAAGCACATAATCTCAACAGTTCATATCAAGACAGGAATATAAAGCATGCAATAGAGTAAAATACATGAAACGCTGAAAGAAAGTACATGTAGTAAAAAGAGAACTATAATGTAAACAACTACTATAAGTAGAGAACTAACAGTGACTAGTGATGTAGACTACAAGATAGACATGTGAAAGGCTTAAATTTGCACATGATTATACTAAAGAGTTTATACAATGACTACAATAGAATTGTTCACATGACTGCTTCTACTCTCCTATACCCCAATTAATACACAAGGATCCAGACAAGTTATGTTATTGTACAATATTTCACATGGGGGCCCATAAATGGGTGCACACGAAGGTATACATGAGGGCTCTGTGAACATGAGAGTACATGAATCACAAGAGTGTACATGAATAATAAAAGCACAAGAGTACATAATGAAAGTGAAACGCACATGACATGATGTATCCGATACTCCCGAGGGGGATAACATCTCAATGTAAAGATCTATACAGTACTAATCCGTGTTAATAACGTGACAGCATCAACTAAAGTAATCTAGAGCAAGAATATAAATCCTAACAAGTATGAAAAGATCAGAGAATGTACTCGCTTGATATCCTGAGTATTTGGTAAGTGTAGATGTCCAGACAGAGTAGATGAGTCCTATTTAGAGCAACACAGGTCACAACATGTCCAGAATGGTAATACTGAAGATTACAATGCATTCTATATAATTTCTAGGCCATTTTAGGCTAAAGTCAACTCTTGGTCAACTCTGGTCAACTCTAAAAGTCAAACTAGGTCAAAATAGTTAGGGTTTGGTCAACCATGCTTAACAAGTCTAAGTTAGTCTAATCTAGGCTTAATAAGTCAATTCTAGGTTATCTAGTCTAGGTTTAGTCAAACTAGGACTAGCAAAACCTATGCGAAAACTCTATGAACCAAAACCAAAACCAAAACCAAAACCACATATCAAATAGATAACATATATATACAAGTCAAGAATATATAATAGATAACATATCAAATATATATACAAGTCAAGAATATATATATATATATATATATATATATATATATATATATAGAGAATAAGGGAGGTGGGATGGCACCTCACTCTCAAATGAGGGTGGCGGTGATGTGGCGCCATCCCAACCCTCCATCACAAATTATTTAATTCTCCCCAATCAAAGCATTCTTTAAATATCAAAATCAACTATTAAAGTCCTAATTTAAATATGGCGGTGGGACCTAAGAGAATAAGAAGAAATCCAACAGAATATTTACTTCTTTCTCTCTCTCTCTCTCTCACCTTTGTTTTTCTTTCTCAACATCAGAGAACGTCAAACTACATAAGGGAGAAAGAAAAAAAAAATAGAGAACGTCAACGGCTACATGGAGCCTAACGCCTCCACCGCCCCCATGCCGCCGCCGCCTACCGCCCCCCCCACCGCCCCCATGCCGCTGCCCCCCACCGCCCCCATGCCGCCGCCCTTACCGCCCCCATGTCCCCACCGCCCCATCCCCTACCGCCCCCATGCCCCCTACCGCCCCCATGCCACCGCCCCTACCGCCCCCACCGCCCCCATGCCCCCTCCGCCCCCCATGCACCTACCGCCTCCAACTCCATTGACGTTCTCACACCGTCACCGGCGTCCCTACCGCCCCCATGCACCTACCGCCTCCAACTCCATTGACGTTCTCCATCGTCACCGGCGTCCCTACCCGCCTCCACCGCCCCCATGCCGCCGCAGCGTCCACTCCGTTGCCGTTCTCCCACCGTCACCGGCGAATCTCCATATCCCCTCCCAACTCCGCTGCCGCTCTCCACCATCACCAGCGATTCTCCGTACGAGCTCCCAACTCTACTGTCGCTCTCCACCGTCACCGGCGATTCTCCGTATCCGCTCCCAACTCCGCTGCCGCTCTCCACCGTCACCGGCGATTCTCCATATATGCGAGGTGTGATTTTGATACAAAATTAATTTTCTTTGGTTTTGTTCTCTATAGAGAAATCTATTCGACAAATATTATGAGTTAGACCAAGCTGCTTTTTGTTTTGTTTGCATGAATGGCAATCTAAAACTTAATATATTCAACTGTTGCAACAGTTGAATTTGATTTGTATACACATGACATTTGTAACTGTTGTAACAGCTAATCATAATTATAATTGCATGAATGGTATTCTAAAACTTAATATATTCGACTCATATTAAGTTGAATTTTTTTAGGTCTGATCCCAATTATTTTCTTTGGGTTTCGTTTTCATTATATAGGAGATGGTGTTCATTTGGGAGATGGTGTTGAATTGGGAGATGGTGAGGGAGATGGAGATAAAGATGATTTGGACACCATTACGCCGAAGATAGGAATGGAATTTGCTACACAGAAGGATGCGTACAATTTTTACAACAGGTATACATTGAAGATGGGATTTGGAACTAGATGGTCATCCACTAGTAGGTCTACGTCTGATCCTAGTTTAGTAATATCAAGATTAATTGTATGTAGCAAGGAAGGAAAAAGGAGAACCTTGAAAAAACCAATTGTGGACGAAGAGGTAGATCATCGTCGTGAAATACGAATGGATTGCAAAGCAATGATTAAGATCTACCTCACAAAGTCAGGAAGATGGAGAGTTGGCAAATTTGTTGCTGAACATAACAATCACAACTTATTAACTCCATCGAAAGCAATAAAGCATCGGTCTCATAAAAAGGTCCATCGTCAACCAGTAGTGAAGAACTTAATTACTCAGCTTCATAGCGAAGGCATATCAAACGCAAGCATTGCAAGGGTTGTCAATTCCTTCGAGCCTGACCCACAACACTTGATTACACCACAGCAAGTCCATGATCACCTAAGAATTGAGAGGAAGAACAATTTGGGTAAACATTGTGCTAAAATTGTTAAGCACTTTATGGAAAAAAAAGGTCGAAGATCCGACTTTTTTACTCAAGCATTGAATTAGATGATGACTACACATTAAGAAGTGTTTTTTGGGCTGATAGAAGATCACAGGAATCCTACCAGATGTTTAGTGATATAATTATATTTGATGTGACATATCGTACTAATAATTTATGTTTACCATTTGCTCCTTTCACTGGTATCAATCATCATCGACAATCTACCTTGTTCGGATGTGCATTGTTAGCTGATGAGACAGAGCAGACATTTGTGTGGTTATTTGAGCAGTGGCTTAGATGTATGGGGGGTAAAGCACTAGGAGCTATCATTACTGATCAGGATGCGGCTATTGGGAATGCAATTGCTAGAGTTTTTCCAAATACTGTACACCGATATTGTGATTGGCATCATACCATATTATGTCATAAATATATTTACATATCCTACATTCACACACTTCAATGCGTACATATATACATTACAATATATATATATATATATATATATATATATATAGATATATATATTTATTTTTATATATATATATATATTTATATATAATATAATTTTTGGAACAGGTAAATTGTTTCTGGAATCGCTCATATATATATATATATATATATATATATATATATATATATATATATATATATTTGGAACCAGGTAAATTGTTTCTGAATCGCTCCCACTGGATTCGAACTCCTGACCACTCGGGTCGCATGCATCTCTCTTAACCACTAGGCTAGAGGTCATTTGCATATATATAATATATATATATATATATATATATATATATATATATAATTTATTTATTTATATATCTATATATAAATAAATAAAATATATATATATATATATATTCTATATATATATATATATATATCTATATATATATATATATATATCTAAATATATATAATATATTTATATATATATATATATATAAATATATATATAATATATAAATATATATATATATATTTATATATATATATATATATAATATATATATAAATATATATATTATTATATATATAATATATAAATATATATATATATTTATTATATAGATATTATATATATATATATTTATTTATTATTTTATATATAATATATATATATATATATATATATATATATATATAATAAATAAATAAATTATATATATATATATATATATATATATATATATATATATATATATATATATATATATATATATATATATATATATATATATATATATATATATATATACATATAGAAGAAAGGATTAGATATATATAAAAAAAAAAAAAAAAATATATATTACATAAATAGAAAGAGGGAAAAAGGATTAGAAAGGGGCTGAAAATTGTGACAGTGAGAGTGAAACAAGTGTGTGTGTATAGAGGGGTAGGGGGTTTCAGGTTTGGCTGTGGTGTGTGTGTGTGTGTGTGTGTGTGTGTGTGTGTTATAGTTCACAAATGGTATGGTAGGTGTGTGTTTTGTGCGAGGTTATGTGTAATAGGGATATATGTGTGTAAAGTGACAGTAAGAGTGAAAGAGTGAGAGGGTTTATGTGTATCATGGGTGTAACGTACATACATTTATACATGGTTATCTATATACTCAAGGTTTCAGTATTGCATATTATTCACCTACAGTTTCAAACATGCATCCAGTTACATACATTACCATGCGTTCACGGAGGGAAAGAAAAAATATGAGACTGACACAGGGACTGTGTACTCAGGATAATGCCCTCTCAAGTTTTTGAAAACCCAATTTCATATCAGTAAACTAACACTGAACCAATCCAAACATAAAGCCCTATCAGTATCGAAACTAAAACCCTAGATGTAATCTCAGTTATTCATATCAGTTAATATTTTGGGTTTTGGCCTTTGTATAGAAACTTTAGTCCCACATCGGCTAGGCCAAAGGAGTTGTATCTCTATATATTAGCTGCTAGTTTAGAGATGCACATGTGGTGTGGAGGTGCACATGGATGTGCTAAGTGGGATTATTTTTCTAATGGGAAAAAGGCTAAAAAACAATTGAAATCATTCATGCTTTTTGCTCTTGGAAATTTATTTCCATGGGAGCTAAGCCGTAGGGGCTTAGCGACTCGGACTCGGACTTGGGCTCATGGGCTTATGAGGCGTAAAGTGGCATTTTGTTGGTGCACTTTGCACTTAGCATGTCAGCATCGTCGCTAGGCGCATAGTGCGCTTAAGTTGTGCTCGTGGTGCGCTGCCAGGTTGTGCGGCCAGTTGCGCAAGCCAGGTTGCGCAGGCCAAGTTGTACGGCCTGGAGCGCTGCCAGGTTGTGCGCCAGGTTGCGCTGCCAGTTGCGCAGCTCAGGTTGCACGGCCCAGGTTGTGCGACCCAGGTTGCGCGCCTAGTGGCGCAACCAGGTGCGCGTCCAGTTACGCACTGGCGTAGGGCGCACAGGTGGCGCAAGTGGCTCAGTGCGCATACTGCGCAGTATACAAGGCGCACGGGGTCGCGAGTGGCGCAACTTGCTTCAGATCGTGCATGAGCATGATCTGAGCGGTTACTGCACGTTCAGAGTGGTTATTACGACGTTCCAAATGTTGTGCTAACCGGGCAGTTACTACTCGGGCCTATAAAAGGTCTCTTCTTCCTCACAGGCTAGAATACAGAACTCTTTAGAGGGTTACAAAAGTTTACAAGTGTTTCTTAACACAAGTAAACAGAGTCTGTGAAAGAGAAGAGAAGCTTTGCACCAGCATTGCTTTTGCACGGGAGTTCGTGTATGATCCGAGGTCAGAAGAGCAGAAGTGTTCCAAAGTTCTCCGACGAACTTGCTGGTTCCTGGAAGCTATTCGTGTGGGACAAATATAGCTTTGAGCAACGGTGATCATTCACCCCAGCAGCCATCTTCCATCTTTTGCCTGCCATCTACTTGCTGCTGTGGATTACGAAATCTTTTTAGATTCTCGTAATATCATAACGAGATCTTCTTAGATCTTTGTTATACTTGCGCAACCTTCCTCTAGAAGTGTTGCGTTGGAACATTTTTCTTACAATTGTTTTACCATCTCAGTTTTTTCCTCAAAAAATTGTGCCTCGGCACTAACAATCTCAAAGCTATATTTCTACGATGGAAAACTTAATGCTCACTCCTCAACTGACTTTTGTAAGTTAAAAAAGTTTGATGGAGAGCATTATCAAGTCTAGAAGAGAAGTTTTATCACTCTTTAACTCAGAGACGTTGATCACATACTACTTCTTGAAGAGGAACCTATGTCGCAATCACTGCGGCTACTAAACTTCAAGCCAAGTGAAAAAAGAGAATAACATTTACAGGCTGCTTATCCTGAATGCCATGGAGGATTTCCTAGCAGAATCCTACAGTAAGAAGACTATTGCCAGAGACATATGAGAGTCTCTGGAGAAACTGTACGAAGAAGACAAGAACAGGAGCAAGATATTTATGGTTGAAAAATATCACAAACGGCTCTTTGAGGACGAGAAGTCCATGCTGCCGCAGGTAAAGGAATTTCTGAAGCTGCGACAGAAGCTGGAAGAGGAGATGCCCCTTCCCAACAAGTTTGTTGTTGGAGGGATTGTCTCGAAGCTTTCCGCTGGGTGGAGTAAGTTCTATGCAAATATGCATAGGAAAAAGCTTGAGATCAGCCTTAAAGATCTATTGCAGGAAATCTATGTTGAGGACCAGATGCGGGATCAACTGAAGGTGGACACACTGTCCAAACAATTGGCTAACACCAATCTGGTTCATACCAAGGAACCAAGGGAAAAGTAGGAGGCTTCCCACAGCAAGAAGAAGGACCCTAACAATCTGAACTGAAAGGGACTTCCTTCAGGCAAAAGAAGGCAAAGTCTCAGATGTCTTGTTTCAAGTGTGGCAAGAAGGGCCACTTCAAGAATGAATGCAAAGAAAAGACCAACCAATCAGAGCAAGAAGAGCCTAGTAAGGTCTCTATTATCACTGACGTTGTTGCTATGATTGCGTATGTTGATGCGGTAGGGACTGACTCTGACTGGTGGGTAGACACTGGAGCCACCTGCCATGTCTGCTCCTGTAAGGAGTGGTTCACTACCTACACACCTACTTCTGAAGTGGTCATGATGGCAAACCAAGCACAAGATAAAGTGCTCGGGATTAGGACGGTGGTATTGAAGCTGACTTCTGGCAAGTCTCTGACGCTTCAAGGCGTGAAGCACGTACTTGCTATCGCCAAGAACCTGATCTCAGGAGGCCTACTCTGCAATGCAGGCCTCAGGATGGATATTAATGCTGGCCAGATGGTGATGCCTATCAAGGGAACATATTTCGGAAAAGCTTTTTATACCGAAGGAATGTTCAAAATTCAGCTTGTAAATCAGTCTAATGTAATTAATGTAATCACTCATTCTGCTTATACTCTTGAGTTGTGGCATAATTGTCACGACCCGCACCCTAGAGTAAGGGCACGAGACGTGGGTACGTCCAGCCTACGCCGCAGTGTCGGCGGTAGAACGCTGTCCCAGGTCACAACAACTAACAATTGAAGGTAATAACAGTTATACTCCCCGAATGGGGGTGACATAACAGAAATATAAACTCAACCACAGCTAAGGTAGAACAGGTAAGATAGATTGATAATGAAAGATAACAATATCCAGAACAGAGAATCACAGAGATACAATCCAGAGTTCTAAGTGTCTAAAATAAATACATGTCTCAGAATATCTCAAAGTCTAATACAGTAATCCAGAATAGTAAAGACAGTCCTAGTCTAAGGGAGTGTCATCTACAGCTAGTGGATCCTGCTGCTGGTCCAAGTCCAGGCACCCGTCTAGTGTAGCACCGTAGTAGGTAGGGCAGAATGCCTCAGCCTCGTCCTCTGTAATATTTCAACAGGTCCAGTCAGGACAGGAGCGAGCACAGTACATCTCAACAAATCATAGAAGGTCAGGATATATAATCATGCTAGAGAGTAAGATACAAGAAACTGAAGAAATATGATAAACAGTAAAGACTGTAAATAAATAGCTACAGTATATAGAGAACTGATAGTGTCTAGTAATTCAGAGCACAAGATGGTTATGTAAACGGCACGATGTTATACACGAGTAATCTACAGAGGTTGTACACGAGTAATCTACAAGATTGAATACATAACCACTTCTACCCTCCCGCCCCAATCAATACACAAGGATCTGGCTAAGTTATGTTATTGTACATGAAGGTCATGTGAATACATGATTATATACGATTTCACACGTTTCGTACACGAAAGTCACAAATACAAAGAGTACACGATGTTCACGATAAAGTACACGAACACGAAATACCCGATGTATCTACTAAGGGGATAACATCGCCCAACAAGATCCATATAGTACTAATCCGTGTTTCCAACGTGTCAGCATCATGTAAAATAATCTAAAGCAGGAAATATACTCCTAATGTAGGATATGAAATGATCAGAGAATGTACTCGCCTGTAACCAGTAAATCTGAGAGAATATAGACTGTCCGAGGAGTGGTGTCTGTCTCCTATAGAACAGTACAAGTTACTATGAATCTACAATGATAATACGATACAAATTAATGCATTCTACATGAATCTAGGTCAATCTAGGCCGAAGTCAACTCTTGGTCAACTCTGGTCAACCCTAGAAGTCAAACTAGGTCAACCAAGTCTAATCTAGGTCAAACTAGTCTAATCTAGGTCTAACCAAACTATTCTAGGTTATACCATGACTAAACTAGGCAACACCATGCCAAGCCATGCCTTAGTCACATAATATAATATATATATACAATACATGTCATATGGTATCCCATATATCATATACATATCATATCACAACACCATATATATAATACATATATTAAAATACATATACACATATATAGAAAGCTTGTATATATATATAACAATGTTTATACATAGATATACACACATAGGGAGTGAGGGGAAAACAGGAGTACATGTGTGAGTGTGTGTGTGTAGGACTAGGCATGTGTGTGAGCCATCACAAGAGTGTGTGGGTATGAGAGTGTGTTAGTGTCATAGGCAGGTTAGTATGTGTGTGAGTGATGGAGGAACAACAGTGGCAAGAAAACAGTCCCTCAATCTCAGATTTATGCAATTGATTCTCAGGTTATTGTGTTCTCAGGATTGATAGTTAAGGAAGGGAAAATAAAAACAGTTAAGTAGTATACCCAATCTCAGTTTACAGATCAAAACAAGATGGTTAAAACTATACTCAGTTAATTGCAGAAATGAAACATTCATAACTCAGGTTTCTCATAATTCAACCACCCATATATCAATCCCTTTCCTACTGTCAACACCAAGTATTAAATGGAGAGGAATCTAGAAATATCACTTTTTAGAAAGAAAACATTGAATCAAATATCATGTAAACTCAGTTAAAACATTTGAATCTCAGGTTTATGCCTAACATGAATCAAGAACAAAAAGGAAAATCAGTTTTCAAATAACAATATGGTTTTAAAAACCATTCTCAGGTTTCAGAATTAACTCATTAAACCACAGTCCAATTCAATTCATTCCCAGGTTTACTAAGGACTGGGAACACATAATCCCAACTTAGGTTCATAAAACAAATAAAAGGGAATCAACAACCTCAGTTAACAGTTAACATAAAAGGAAGGAAATCAATAATAGTGAAAAAGAACATTCCTAAACTAGCTAGAAAACTGAAACAACAGTAAAATGGTTCACAAACAAACCTATAATTGAATTCTCAGTTAAGCAAAAAGGAAAAAACATTAAATCCCAGGTTTACTAATCAATTAAAAAATCTCAGGTTAAACAGAGAACTCAGTTCCATTTTAAATTTAACAGCCATTGCCAAGTTCCATATCAGTTTAAACAGTGAAGGAAAACTCAGATTTTCGAATTGTAAGAGAATCCATGTAACATTTATAAATTTGAAATCAACTACTCTACATACCAATTCCCATATCATATATCAATCCCTAATCTCAGTTCAAATAATACATTCTCAGATTTTTAAGAAGAGTTCACCCTCAGTTATTGACAGTTCAAAATAGGGACTGACATCTCAGGTTTTATACCATTTCGAAAATGAACTCAAAGTCCAAACAAAACTCACAACCAAAAGCCTTTCATTGAATGCAAAAGCTAAGTCAACATGTATTATGAAATGTGGGTAATCATATATCAATTTAAAACATAACACAAAGGGAATTAACTGGGTTTGAATTAAACTGGAAACACAGTGTCAGAACAATGTATCAGGAAAATCAAAGAACCTAAGTTCGAATCCATATTCCTCAACCAAAACCTAAGCTAACAAGGAGACTGAATCTAACACACAAAATACATAATATTTAGGATCTATTTAGTAAGATAAAATCATGAATTAAAACATTAATTAACTAAAAATAACAGTGAACACCAAATGAACTGTACACACAAAGTACACGAACTGTGTACACGAAAATACGTGTCCGACACGACACGAGGACTCGTAAAACTTTACAAGCCTCGTGTCAGTCATTGACACAAGCCCAATGTCAAATTTCAAGGGTCGAAACCCTCTGTGCACAGAGAAATCGCACCCGAGCAGCAGGGGAGAAAATTTGCCCGTGCGTGCGTGTGCATGACCGCGTGTCCACGCGCTCGTGTCGGCCCAACCCGACACGAAAATGTGCTCAGTGATTAGCATAAGCGAGCCAAAAATGGATTTTTCCATTCAAACACAATCACAAAAATCGAACGAAATGCCCTTTGAGGCATTTCATCGAACACTAACCTAGACACATTGATACGTGTCCGATACGGACACGAAATGGGTCCAAATTCTAGGGTTAGCCTATCCTAATGTTAGGTTAGGGTTAGGACAACCTAGAAATGATTTTTAATAGAATTTAAATGAATTAGAGAGGATTATACCTATAGGTGAACAAGCTCTCAAAAAGCCCCAATGAAAAGGATTCCTCAATCTACCAAAAGTTCTCCAAATTGTTTCCTCCCTGTGAAAACTCAATACCAACAGTAAGAATGTTGGATTTAGGTTCTATTGCAATTTGTTTGAAGGAATTTGGAGAAGAAATGGATTTTCTAAGAATTTACAAAGAAGGGGACTCACCTCTTCCAAATGGCAAAGTTTCCTAAAGAGACAACCCTAGTTTTAGGAGCATATAAATAGGGGAGGGGCTGACCATAGGGGCTATTCAGAATTCCTAGGGTTAGGGCTTGGTTCAATGGGTGTGGGCTATGGGCCATTAAGCCTATTAGTCATAAAATGACTTGTGACTTCACAAGCCATTCCTTAATCAAACTAGCTCCTATTTTCACCAAACTAATCCCAATGAGTTAATCCTCATCAACTTAAGTCAACCTAGGTTCTCAAATCCTAATCACTTAGTCATGACCTAGGTTAGTCACTAGATTAGTCTACAAGGTCAACATAAGTCAAGGTCTCTAAAACATCAAAAACAATTATTCTAAAAATGACTCAAAAATCACATAAATTATAAATAATAATAATAATTCAAATTAAATTCTAAAATTTTGAAAATGACCAAAATACCCTTAAGCTAGAAAAGTGGTAGTGACAATAATAGGCTAGGACATGTTCATTATAAATGAATAAACAGAATGTCTAGTCTAGGACTTATCTCCAAGTGTGGAGGTAAGGTAGAGAAATATGAAGTTTGTGCTCAAACAAAGATCACAAGAAAACCCTTTCCTCGGGTTAATCGAAGTACAGATCTTCTGGAGTTGGCACACTCCGATATCTGTGACTTCAAACAGTTTTCTACAAAGGGCAGGATGGAGTATTTCATAACCTTCATCGATGACTTCTCTAAGTATGCGTTCCTCTACTTGCTGAAGGCTAAGGATGAAGCATTCGAGAAGTTCAGAGCCGAAGCTGAGCGGCAGACTGGACAACAACTCAAAAGAAAAAAAAGTGATTGAGGTGGGGAGTACAGGTCTCATGAATTCGTATTGTTCTGCAAAGAACATTGAATTGTCAATGAGACTACGGCTCCGTACTCTCCTCAATCAAATAGAGTAGCAGAGAGAAAGAACAGAACGTTAACAAAATAATTAACTCAATGCTGTTGCCTGTGGGTCTTTCTAAGTGCTACTGGGGAGAAGCTGCATTGACGGCCACTTTTATTTTAAATAGAGTGCCTCATGCAACTTCAGACGTTACTCCTCATGAACTCTGGTTCAAGGTCAGACCTAACTTGAATGTCATTCAAGTGTGGGGGTGTCTGGCATATATCAAGCTTCCAGATCTGAAGATTCAGAAGCTTGGGACAAGGACTACTAAAACGATCTTCTTGGGGTATGCCGAGAAGAGTGATGCTCGGAGATTTCTTGATATTGAGTCAAATCATATCATTGAATCTTGCAACATAGAATATTTTGAAGACAAATTTGCAAGACACAAGAATATTGTTCTTGCGGATGTACCGGAGAACAATGAGGGTGCGTAGGAAACTGAAGTCTTCAATGAAGATATAGTCCAAGAAGATGTTGTTGTTGAAATAACGATTGAACCAGAACAAGATGAGCCGTCAGCTAAGCGTATGAGAAGGCCAAAGGACTTCGGAAGTGACTTTGTCACCTGTCATATGGAAGTAGATCCGCTTACCTATGATGAGGAGATGAAGACCAGAGACGCAGTTTTCTGAAATGAGGCGATTGACAATGAAATTGATTCCATCACCTCGAATAACACTTGGGTGTTGGTTGATCTTCTTAAAGGAGCAAAATCCATCAGATGCAAATGGATCTTCAAGAAGAAGATGAAAGCAGACGAAACTATTGACAAGTTCAAGGCTAGGTTGGTAGCCAAAGGGTTTTCTCAGAAGCAGGAGATTGACTACTTTGACACGTGTGCTCCAGTAGCCCGGATGACCACCATCAGAATGTTGATTGCTCTCGCAGTAATACATAAGATGGTGATACATCAGATGGATGTGAAAACGGCTTTCCTAAATGGCGAGCTGACCGAAGAGATTTACACGCAACAGTCAGAGGGATTTATCGTCAAGGGTCTTGAAGACAAAGTCTACAAGTTGGTGAAATCATTGTACGGTCTTAAACAGGCTCCTAAGATATGGCATGAGAAATTTGACAAAGTTATAAGGTCAAATGGCTACATGGTCAGCGAGACGGACAATTGTGTTTACACGAAACTCGCTGATGGAAGAGGTGTGATCGTTTGTGTGTACGTGGACGACATGCTTATCTTAGGTACAGATATGGGTTGTGTCACGGAGACAAAGAAATACATCTCGAGCAAGTTCAGTATGAAGGACTTAGGGGAAGCTGATGTGATCTTAGGGATCAAGATCATCCAGACAGACACTGCACTAGCGCTGTCACAATCTCATTATATTGAGAAAACGATCACTCGTTATGGGTATCGGGATCTTCCAGGGATCGATACACCGTACATATGTGATATGAAGCTGAAGCCTAATTCAGGAGAAAGCGTCAGGCAGCTGGAGTATGCAAGCGTAATCGGGAGTTTGGTATATGCTACTACTGCCACAAGGCCTGACATAGCTTTTGTCGTAGGAATGCTGAGTAGTTTTACGAGCAACCCAGGTGTTGAATACTGGAAAGCTGTGAAATATGTTATAAGATATCTCAAGAAGACTCAGACATATGCACTGTACTACAACGGAGATCCGCCGGTAGTGGAAGGCTTCAATGATGCCAGCTGGTGCTCAGAGGTGGATAGCGAGAGGTCCACAGGTGGATTCATTTTTATAATGGATGGAGCTGCTATATCGTGGAAATCGAAGAAGCAGACTATGCTCTCACGGTCATCCATGGAATCCGAGTTCTTTGTACTTGATACCGCAGTCGAGGAAGCATAATGGCTTTGGAAGCTCATGTATGATCTTCCAGTGGTTGGGGCACAAATACCGGCGATACCGATATACTGTGACAACCAGGCGACTGCGACAGTGGCATCAAATGACCTCTTCAACGGAAAGAGGAGGACTGTGCGGTTG
Source organism: Iris pallida (assembly GCA_029216955.1). Lineage (NCBI taxonomy): Eukaryota > Viridiplantae > Streptophyta > Magnoliopsida > Asparagales > Iridaceae > Iris > Iris pallida. The sequence goes on along the minus strand of JANAVB010037818.1, from coordinate 6,702,563 downwards.
AAGTACATGGCAGTACACGATCTTATCAAGAGAGGTGTTATTGCAGTGATTGATGTTCGGAGTCAGGAGAACCTTGCGGATCCGTTCACCAAGGGCCTCAAGCGCCAGCTGGTCGATGACACAGCTTGTAAAATAGGCTTGAAGGAATTCTGATATTGTATTATTGTATTCCTATCATAAAGTTTTATGCTAATAGTTCAAAGAAAAATCTACTAGGCATCTAGCTTTTGGTTCAAGGGAGGACCACTAATCGGAAGAATATCAGTAACGGTGGGTACATGTTCTATTGGGCATGGAGAGGTTACGGACCTACAGCCACTGTTGTCTACTATTGTTTTCTGTAAAAAACGGATCCTGTGGAAAGGTTGGCTTAAATGCCATAATGAGTTCTCAGGCAGATTGAGTACCTGGTGTGCTTTACAGGAAGCACGGTAGAACAACACTACAAGGAGTGAAACTTCATGCTACTGTGGGGTGACTCCACCATGAGGTTCCCAGGTATGGGATAATGCCTCGACTTTGCTAGCCAAGTCACAGCGGCGTAGCACCGCAAATAGGCAGTTAGCCTAATGCTGTATGTTAAAATAAAGAGGGGTGTAGACAGCACTACAAAGAAGAGGAGTTCCTCATGTTACAGTGGCACGACACCAGGATGAGGTACCCGATTAGGGATAAAGCCTCGGCCTTGCACGCCATGTCGTTGTGGCGTAACACCGTAAGGGAGCCTAAGGCTTCATGCTGGGTAGTTTGGCACTACAAAGAGACGGTTGCCTCATGCTACAGTAGTATGACACTACGATGAGATTTTCGGTACGGGGTAAGGCCTCAGCTTTAAGCCATGTCATAGCAGCGTAGCACCGCAAGGGAAGCAGAAAATGCTTCATGTCATGTCTCTTTAATAATGAACTCACATATAGTGTATGGACAAAGAGATATCAGGCCGTCTCTTGAGGGTAAACTTGTAGACGCCCAAAATTATACACTGAAACCAGGCTGGCACAGGGACTTTAATGTATAGCCAGAAGCACATGTAACTACATTATGTGAGTAGAAAGAATTTCAGCTATGATGCAGAATTCAAGGCTTAGTCCATTCTTGTATTATAGTCTATTGTTTGACCAATGCGGGAAGATTCAAGTCGTCAGCGACATCTCTCCTAATGCATGATGGACAGTTACTGTGGGAAACACTTATACCCATATATAGAGATATGTGGGGGATTGTTGGGTTTTGGCCTTTGTAATAGAAACTTTAGTCCCACATCGGCTAGGCCAAAGGAGTTGTATCTCTATATATTAGCTATGCTAGTTTAGAGATGCACATGTGGTGTGGAGATGCACATGGATGTGCTAAGTAGGGTTATTTTTCTAATGGGAAAAAGGCTAAATAAACAATTGAAAGCATTCATGCTTTTTGCTCTTGGAAAATTTATTTCCATGTAAGCTAAGCCCCGTAGGGGCTTAGAGACTCGAACTCGGACTCGGACACGGACTCGGACACGGACTCGGGCTCGTGGGCTCATGAGGCATAATTCGGCATTTTGTTGGCGCACTTTGCACTTAGCACGTCAGCGTCGTCGCTAGGCGCATAGTACGCTTAAGTTACGCTCGTTACGCGAGCCACTTTCGCGGCCAGGCGCGCTGCCAGGTTGTGCGGCCAGTTGCGCAAGCCAGGTTGCGTGGCTAGTTGCGCAAGCCAGGTTGTGCGGCCAGTTACGTAGGCCAGGTTGGGCAGCCAGTTGCACAGGCCAAGTTACGCGGCCAGGAGCGCTGCCAGGTTACGCGTCCAGGTTGTGCTGCCAGGTTGTGCAGCTCAGGTTGCACGGCCCAGGTTGTACGACTCAGGTTGTGCACCTAGTTGCGCGTCCAGTGGTGCAACCAGGTGCACGTCCAGTTTTTTGGCTGGCGTAGGGTGGGCAGGGCACGCAGGTGGTACAAGTAGCTTAGTGCACGTACTGCACGCAGTGTGCAAGGCGCGCGGGTGCGCAAGTGGCACAACTTGCTTCAGATCGTGCCTGAGCATGATCTGAGCGGTTACTGCATGTTCGGAGTGGTTATTACCACGTCCTGAATGTTGTGCTTACCGGGCAGTTGCTACTCGGGCCTATAAACAGTCTCTTCTCCCTCACAGGCTAGAAATACAGAACATATTCAGAGAGTTACAAAAGTTTACAAGTGTTTCTTAACACAAGTAAATAGAGTCTGTGAAAGAGAAGAGAAGCTTTGCACCAGCGTTGCTTTTGTACGGGAGTTCATGTATGATCCAAGGAGTCATAAGAGCAGAAGTGTTCCAAAGTTCTCCGCCGAACTTGCTGGTTCCTGGAAGCTATTCGTGTGGGGCGAATATAGCTTTGAGCAATGGTGATCATTCACCCCAGCAGGCTATCTTCCATCTTTTGCCTATTATCTTCTTTGCTGTAGTAGATTACGAAATCTTTTTAGATTCTCGTAATATCATAACGAGATCTTTTTAGATCTTTGTTATACTTGCGCAACCTTCCTAGAAGTGTTGCGTTGGAACATTGTTCTTACAATTGTTTCATCTTCTCAGTTTTCCATCGAAAAATTATGCCCTGGCACTAACAAACATTACATCAATTTCTCAATTTGAAACATTCATTCAATCTCAAAATCCTAAATCCAAATTTTAGTCTAACGAACCAATTTCAGTTCATACATTATATTTCCATTCAATTCATGCATTCATATTACAAATTTCAGTTCATACATTATATTTGCATCCAATATCATGTGAAACCCAAAATCAGTATGTGCAGAGTGTTACCCACATATGTACGTGTCAGGGGGTTGATTATGTGTCTAAAAATTAGGATACGAAGTGTCCAATACAGTCAAGAATGAAGTATCAGTAAAACAGTCAAAAGAACTCCTCATGCACGCGTGTCATGGACTCGTGCGCACGACATACGACACATGACACATCGTGCTCGTGTCTAGGGGTTCGCCAGGAATAGGGCTATACGCATTTGTGTGGCTGTTTTGTGTCCATGTGAGTCGTGTCGAGTGACCGAGATGCGTATCAGACGCGAATCTCACGTTCGTGTAGTGCAGTACAAAATTGATGCAAGTGGGATTTCTTCTAATCTACTCGATTAAATAAATCACCTCAAATCTGATATATGTCGTGTCAGTGCTTGCCCGCACCCACACACCAAATTTTAGGTATCGGGGTGCCATATCGTGTCTGCTAGGATACGCGAGTAGCAGGGCACCGAACACACTGATCGTACTTGCGTTTCCATGTCGATCTTGGACATGGATACGACACGAAAGTATGCTCAGTCCAAGGGGAAATGAAAACATGCATATAGATCTACATTTTTGTAAAATTAGTTTTTGAAAACAGCAATAAAAACTTCAATGAGGCATTTCGACAAACACTTGGACCTAATGAATGATACGTGTCCGATAAGGACACCAAACCAATTCTAATTTCTACCAAACTTCACCTACAGCTAGGGGACACCTAGATGGATGCATCTATGGAAAGAAATCCGGATTTAGATGTGATTTGAAGGGTTTACCTATTGAGTGTCAAACTCAATAAAAAAGCCCCAAAATGTGATATTCTCTTCCTCAAGCAAAGTCCAAATGAGCTCATCTCCTTGTAAGCTAGCCTCCTTCAACCTCTATTCCAGATTTCAATCCAAATACAAAAGATAGGGATCAATTTGGTGGAGGAATGATGAAAGTGTCACGACCCGTACCCTAGAGTAAGGGCACGAGAAGTGGGTACGTCCAGCCTACGCCGCAGTGTCGGCTTTAGAACGCTGTCCTAGGTCACAATATCTAATAATATAATGCTAACAGTTTATACTCCCCGAATGGGGGTGACATAGCAGTAAGTAAACTCAATCACAACTAAGAAAGAAGAAGCACGATATGATATATAACTCAAGAAAATACAGATGATCAGAAGAGTCTAAGATTACATCTCAGCAATATCCAGAATACAAGTCTCAGCTACTGAATATGAAAGAATATATACAACCTAGATCTCAAAGACAGAAATAAAGTCTAACTAAAACTAGTCTCAAGACAACATAAGTAAGATAAGCCTAACTAAGCTAGTCTAGACAGTAGGGATAAAGTCATCAGCTAGGGCTGGGTCCTCCTGAGTGTCCAGCTCACAAGTGTCGTCTAGGGCTTCCCCGTAGAAGGTATCCACACAGGCCTCCTCCTCGTCCTCTATAATATTTTCAATAGGTACAGTCAGGACAGGAGCGAGCACAATACATCTGAACAGATCATAGTAGGTTAGAAAATATAATCATGCAGTAAAGTAAGATACATGAACTGAAGGAAATACAGTATGTAAACAGAGAGAGAACTGTAATAGAAATATCTACTATAAATATAGACTAACAGTGGCTAGTGAGTCAGAGTACAATATAGACATGTAAATGGCATAGGAGATTCTGATGCTATACTACGGAAAGATTCTGATGCTACACTACTAGGATAATATTCACATGTCTACTTCTACTCCCCCGTACCCCCAATCAATACACAAGGATCTAGCCAGGTTATGTTATGATTCTATGCAATGGCCCACAAGGGATGATACATGGATGCCCATAAATTGGTGATTCTAGGAATGCCCAAAAATAGGAGATTCAAGAAGACTCTGTGATCATGAGAGTACATGTCATAAGTGATCAATGAACCAAGAAGCATAGTGATACACAATGTAAGTGAAACGCACAGAACATGTAATATCCGATGCTCCTGAAGGATAACATCTCAAGATGGGATCCATATAGTACTAATCCGTGTGACCAACGTGACAGTATCAAGTAAAGTAATTTAAAGCAGAAAAATAATTCTAAACATGATATAAAATGATCAGAGAATGTACTCGCCTGGTATCTGAGTGTCTAAGATGAAAGTACTGTCCGAGGAGTGGTGTCTGGCTCCTATTTAGAACAACATAAGTCATAACATGTCCAGAATGGTAATAAGATGCACTACAATGCATTCTACATGAATCTAGATCATCTAGGCCAAAGTCAACTCTTGGTCAACCTTGGTCAACCAAGAAGTCAAACCTAGGTCAAATATGGTCAACTGGGCCTAAATAAGTCCATACTAGGTCAATCTAGTCTATACTAATCTATCTAGGTCTACCAAAGCTATACAAGGAATCGCATAATACATATATATATATATATATATAATATATATATATATATATATATATATATATAATTTTTTTTTTTTTTTTTTTATTTATTTATATATTATATATATATATATATATTTATATATATATATAATTATATATATATATATTATATATATATATAATATAATATATATATATTATAATATATATATATATATATATATATATATATATAATATTATATATATATATATATAATATATATATATAGGCTACCTATATGTATACCAAACATACATAAATATATATATAATAGTACACACAACATATATTTATTTATACATTATATATACATAGGCATATAAATGAAAACATGTGTGTGTATATGAAATGAAAACATGAAGGGTGTAACAGCAAGTATGTGTGTGTATGAAATGAGTGAGAGTGTGCTAGAGTAAGGGAGGTGTGTAACGGAATGAATCATAGCATAGTATAGAGTGTCGATGTGTACATGGCAAGTGAGTGGGATATAGTGTCATACACATGTGGGTGAGTGTCATAAGAAAACAGTAAAAGAAACCAAAACTCAGATTCTTAGTACATAGATCATAACAAGCTCAGTTTAACTCAAGTGAAATAGGAATAAATCAATACACAACCACTGTTTTCAGTCCCTAACTTCAACCTACAAATTTCGATTCACTTTCCAACCAATTTACACCAGAATCGAAACCCAAGTAGTACATGCATAGACACAACATAATAGGGTCTTAAACCATGTAATTAACAGTATTAACTAAGCTAAAATGGATGTCAAAATCCAAATTTGGAAACTGGAAATACACAAATACATGTTTCAGTTCACAGCATATAAAATCCCATTTCGAATTCAATTATCAACCAATCCACCCCAAAATTGGCATACATGTAGATTACATATAGGTGAACTATATTAGGGATCTAAACAGTGATTTAATAACATTTAAATGGTTAATAAATCAACCAAAATTCAATTTAGAAAACTAAAAATACTGGAAATTAACTTGGTATCAGATTTTTGGGTAAATGCAAAAATATAATTCGAAAACAGGTTAATATGCCAATACATTGGTTGGTAATGCAAAGATAGAATGTGTTTGTGTCTTAGAGATCTCGTGTCCACCATAATATGACACGACGTGTCCAACACGAAATGACCCAAAATAGACACACAAAAATTCATACAGGCACTGTATCGTGCACGAGTGCACGCGTATTGTGCACCCGACACAAGCCAAACAAATCTCGTGCTCGTGTCTGTGGGTTTGCCTAGTGTCCAGCTAGGTGTCCAACAACCTGAATTGTGTCCTGGTGAGTCGTGTCCAGACTTCTAGAGCCGTATCAGTGGCCCTAATACAGACTGTGCGCGTGTAGTGGAAAATCGGTGCACAGCTCGTGCTCGCTCGACACGACACGGGGACACATGAGACTTGACACACGTGGTGTCAGTCAATACCCCTAGGTGTCTACCAAGAATCGTGTCATAATAAGCCGTGTCGTGTCCTATAGGGGGCTCGTGTAGCAGGGGAGCTGCACAGCCTCGTACAGTACATGCGTGTCCAATTTTGGACACGGACACGGGTGCAATCGTGCTCAGTCCAACAGAAAACTATAAGCCATATAAAACACAATTTTCTATTCAAATACTTTTCCAAATATCGATCGAAATGCCTACTGTGGCATTTTGTCGAACACCTGCGCACAACACTGATATGTGTCTGATACGGACACGTACATGACACAAAATTGGACAATCTCTATTTCTATAGAACCAGGACACCTAGGGCTAGGTGTTTATGCAAAGAAATCCTAATTTTAATCGGGAATAGGATTTTACCAATGTGTGTTCTTCAATGCAAAAGCTTCTTCAAAAGGGATCTCCAAAGCCACCCAACTTCTCAAAATTGATTCAATCCTGTGATTTGACTCCACAAATAGAGGAGAACTGTGATTAGAATATTATGGAAGAAATTCCAATGAAAATAGAGCTCTATTGATTAATCTGTGGAGAAAAGAAGTGTAGGCTCACCTTATTTTTATGAAAAATGATGAACTATTGAAAAGAGGCACAACTTTCTAAAATGATATTATATAGGCAAAGGGGAGGGGTCTATGCCGGCCACTAGGCTAGGGTTTAGGGTTTTTAGGATGCATTCTAGGGCTAGCAATAAATCAAGGCTAATGAGTGGCCTAAAATCTAGGGCTCTTTCCTAGTTAAGTTGCAACCACTCTACTTAGCTAAACATGACTCAACCCACTATCCCATACTAACTAATTCTCAATGTGGCTAACTAGGCTAGCTATGGCTAATCTAGGTTAGGTCAATCTAGGTTAGGCTAACCAAAACCACATGGCAATAAATAAACTAGTATTTAAATCACACCATTCAAATAAATTATTTTAAATTCCTAATAAATATATTAAATTCAATTTATTCAAAAATGATAAAAATACTACCCTCAAACTAGAAATGTGTAGTGATAAATCTACCCTCCTTAAAAGAATTTCGTTCTCAAATTGAAAGACGAAATAACTGATGAGAAGGATAGAAAGTATACCTCACGGTCCAAAAAGATAAGGGTATCGCTCGCACATCTCATCCTCCCGCTCCCAGGTAGACTCTCCTGGAGAATGATGCCTCCATGTGATAAGAACCAAAGGTATCACCTGGTTCTCAGAACCTTCTCCCGTCGATCCAGTATCTCCACTGGCTGCTCTGGATAGCTGAGAGAAGGTCCAACCTCAATCTCCGAATGATCGAGCACATGGCTAGGATCAGCCACGTACCGTCTCAACTGTGATACATGGAATACGTTGTGGACCCCCACTAGTACAGTGGCAAGTCTAGCCTGTATGCCACGTCACTGACTCTCCGCTGATAACGAAAGGGCCGATGAAGCGCGGGCTAAGCTTTCCGCCTCCACCAAAATATGTACCACGAGTCGAGATATCCTCAAGAAAACCTGGTCTCCAACCTATCACAAGCAAGGTTTTAATTTAATTATGATAAAACATAATCAATAAACAACAAACAACCTAAATCTAATCCTACTCTAATCTGTACCTTAAACTCTAAGGCTATCGGCCCAGTACCGATGTCTGTCCTGCGCCACGAGAAGTCTGTCCCTGATGAGCTTCACCTTCTCGGCTACGTCAACAACCATCTCTAGCCCCAGTAAAGCTCGCTCACCAACATCATCTCAAGATAAGGGTGTACGACACCTACGTCCGTACAGAGCCTCGAAAGGTGACATCTCAATGCTGGCCTGGAAACTGTTGTTGTAAACAAACTCCACCAAATATAGATATCCTCCCAGGAACCTCCAAAGTCCAAGACGCACGTCCGCAGCATATCCTCAAGTGTCTGAATAGTCCTCTCTGACTGTCCGTCCGCCTTGGGGTATGCAGTACTAAACTTGAGCTGAGTGCCCAAGCTAATCTGCAGACTCCTCCAGAAATGGAAGTAAAGTGACTATCTCCGAGATGATGCTGATCGGAACCCCGTGAATCCTGACTATCTATCGCATATACATCTCTGCAAGCCTCTCTGTAGACGTACCCACCTTGAATGGCAAGAAGTGGGCCGATTTGGTCAACCTGTCAACGATGACCCAAATTGCGTCTTTCCCTCCTGGTGTACGTGACAATCTTGATACGAAATCCATAGTGATATGCTCCCACTTCTACTGGAGAATGGGCAGCAACTGCAATAATCCACCGGGCCTCTGCTCTCTGCCTTGACCTGCTGACAGAGCAAGCACCTAGCTACGAAGCGAGCCACCTCCCGCTTCATCCCGGACCACCAAATATGCTCCCTCAGATCCGGTACATCTTGTTGGCACCAGGGTGTATAGAGTACTGAGATCTGTGGGCCTCCTGCAAAACTGCTCTAGATCTTCGCTGGGCACACATAACCCGGAACCGTACCGCAAGGCACCATCCTCTGCAGAGAAAACTTGCCCTCCACCAATCCTGCTCGAACCTGCTCTCGGAGATACCGCAGAGCAACGTCCTCAAACTGTGTCACTTGATCCTCTCCATCAAGTCTGACTGAATCTGTATGCCCCACATCTACATCTGTACTTCGGGCACGATCACCTCAATCCCTAGGCTCTCTAAATCAGCAAGCAAGTGACGGTCCATGGTCAAACACATGGCTGTCGGATACCTACTCAAGGCATCGACAACCACGTTGGCCTTCCCTGGATGATACTGAAGTGATGTGTCGAAGTCTTTCGTCAACTCTAGCCATCTGTGCTGCCTCATGTTCAGCTCCTTCTGAGTGAACAAAACTTTAAGCTCTTGTGATCTGTAAAAATCTCTATCCGCTCTCCATACAGATAGTGCTTCCACAACTTCAGAGCAAAAATCACCGCTGCCAGCTCCAGGTCGTGGGTAGGGTAGTTCTTCTCATGGAACGTAATTATTGGAAGCATAGGCAATCACATTCCTATGCTACTGTAAGACACAACCCAGCCCTTTCCTGAAGCATCACTATAAATAGTGAATCCCCTGATCCTGAAGGCAATGTCAGAATCGGAGCTTCGTAAGCCGCTTCTTCAACTCATCAAAAGCTGTCTGACACTCCTCTGGCCAAACATACTCAGCATCTTCCGGGTCAACCGAGTCAACGTCTTTGCAACCTAGGAGAAATCCTGCACAAATCTCCTATAATATCCTGCCAGCCCCAAGAAACTCCTGATCTCTGCCACTGAAGTCGGAGCTGTCCATGCCTCAACTGCTACAATCTTCTTGGGGTCAACTGAGATACCATCTCCAGTCACCACATACCCCAAAAAGTCAACCCGGTCCAAGAAGAACTCATACTTGGAGAGCTTCCCATAAAGCTGCTTCTTCCTGAGAGTCTCCAGTACTATCCTCAAATGCTCTCGTGCTCCTCTCAGTCTTGGAATACACCAAGATGTCGTCAATGAACACCACCATAAATGATCCAGGTACTGGTGGAACACCTTGTTCATTAGGTTCATAAACACTGCTGGTGCATTGGTTAGCCCGAACGGCATAACCAAAAACTCAAACTGCCCGTACGCATCCTGAAAGCGGTCTTGGGAATATCCACCCTCTTCACCTTCACCTGGTGATATCCTGACCTCAGATCAATCTTGGAAAATACCCGAGCTCCGTCAACTGGTCAAAAAGATCATTGATCTGCGGTAGTGGGTATCTGTTCTTAATCGTGAGGTAGTTGAGTGCCCTGTAGTCAATACACATCTGTACTGACCCATCCTTCTTCGGCACAAACAATACTGGTGCACCCCATGACGACGAACTCAACGGATGAATCCCTTGTCCTGCAGCTCATCACCTGCTTCTTCAGCTCCAATAATTCACTGTTGTTCACCCGATAGACATGCTGAGAGATGGGTTCCGCTCCTGGAACCAAGTCTATCGAGAACTCAATGTCTCTGTCTGGTGGAAGTCCAGGCAACTCCTCTGGAAAAACATCCATATACTCTGCTATCAAGGGGTGTGGAATCGTCTGCTCCTCAACCGAGACCCCGTAGAAAACTTCGCTGCTCTGCTCCGTATGACATCTGGAGTACTCGAACTCTGGCTCCCCCGGCACTCTAAAGACTCTACCCCCTCTGCAATCAATGCTGGTATGGTGCCTGCTCAACCAATCCATATCGAGTACTATATCGTAGTTCGACATAGCATTATGAGCAGGCTCACCTCCAACTCACTGCCTCCCAGAACAACACTCCGACCCTTACAAACATCACTCATGAGGATAATGCCACCTCCGATCGGGATCTTGTAAGTCCTAGGCAACGATTCAGCTATGATACCGTGTCTAATCGCAAATGATACTGATATGAAGCTATGCGAAGCACCGAAATCGAATAATGCAAAAGCTGGACTGGAGTCAAAAGAACCGAACCTGCGATCAGCTCTCCTATCACCTCTGTCCCCGGCCTCCATGGCAAAGCTTGCCCTGCTGGCCTCCTCTGGCCTGCTGCTGGTGCTGGACGAACCTCTGCTGCTGTGTCGACAGGGCTGGTCCCTTCTGCTGGCCTACTGGAGCTCTGACTGCTTCTTCCTGAGCTGCTCGTCCCATGACACTCCCTCATCTGGTGGTCTGCTGAACCACATACTAGGCACTGGCCCAGCTCTTTCGGCACTCATTGAAGATATACCCAGGCTTCTAGCAGTAAGCACAAGTGATAACCTGTCTCTGGCCCTGCTGGTGCTGTCTCGTCTGCTGCTAGTGAACTGGCCTCTGCTGGATCGGTTGCGGCTAGAACTGCCTTGGCTGCTGGTGCTGAAAGTGAGGCCTCTTGGCCTGGCCTCCACTGCTCTGCCCCCTACTGGGCTGCTCCCCCTCTTGAGCCTAAGCTCAAGATCATCCTCGCCAATAGAGCTCCCGTCAATATCTCCTCAAAAGTGGCATCCTGTTGCCCTTGGTCAAGGACTTGACTTCCTTGACCAGACCCTTCCGGAACCTCTGGGCCTTCCCGTCTCGCTCAAGCCCTCTACGAATCTGCCGAGGCGGCCGAACTCCCCAGCGTACTCCTCTACTGACAGGTCCCCTGAACTAGGCTCAAACTGTGACTCCAAGGCTCGGAGCGCTGAATCTGAAAGAACTTTTCTTGAAGAAGCCCTTGAACTCCTCCAGTCTGTCCAGCTACCCCCACCCTGGGGTCTGACTGATACCAGGTACGAGCAAGATCTCGCATTCGGCTAGCTGCTGTCTCTATCTGGAGATCTGCCGGTATTCGGGCCAGTCGGAAGATCTCCTCTATATGCTCGATCCACTCGTCAGCATATAGGATCCCCTCTGTCCCCAAAGTCTCTGGGCTCATCTTTTGGAACTGCTCTATCCAGGTGTCCTCGGCTGCTGAACCACTGGTCGGGCTGCGACTGTCGTAAGGGCCAACTCCATGCCCCTGTCCTATCGGGCCTGCTGCCGGTCCATGAACTGCTAGAAGTAGGAGAAAATCTGTACGCATCCACGTATCCTGTAGGCGGCGGCTGCTGGAAAGGCATCTCTGCGATGACTGGGTCCAGCCACTGAGCCGATGGAGGCATACCCCCTGCTGCTGTTGAAGCCCCAATACGAGCAGAGGTGGCAGGAGCTGCAGTCCCCTGTCCTGCTGAACTGGCTGAGAGATAGCAGTCCCCTCTACAGCATCCCCATGAATGGTATGCTGCGACCGTGTCTCCACCATCCTGAAGACAGACCAACAAGAGTATCAATTTCTGAGAAAGAAGCGATATAACAAAGACGAACAGTTAAAATTCAAAAGAATCAGTTGACAATAAGGATTTAGATGGCAAAAAAAAAGAGTTTTTCTAATGTGATTGAGTACCTTGAAAACTAATGTCCTATATCCTACTACAGGCTGTAGTGACACTCTGGTTCGAATACCACTACACTTCTAGTCTAGACCTGCATGGGCCACCACTAAAAATGTGTCATGACCCGCACCCTAGAGTAAGGGCACGAGAAGTGGTACGTCCAGCCTACGCCGCAGTATCGATGGTAGAACGCTGTCCTAGGTCACAACATCTAACAATATAATGCTAACAGTTTATACTCCCCGAATGGGGTGACATAGCAGTAAGTAAACTCAATCACAACTAAGGAAGAAGAAGCTCGATATGATATAGAACTCAAGAAAATACAGATGATCATAAGAGTCTAAGATTACATCTCGCAATATCCGAATACAAGTCTCATCTACTGAATAAGAAAGAATATATACAACCCAGATCTCAAAGACAGAAATAAAGTCTAACTAAAATAGTCTCAAGACAACATAAGTAAGATAAGCCTAACTAAGCTAGTCTAGACAGTAGGGGTATAGTCATCAGTAGGGCTGGGTCCTCCTGAGAGTCCAGCTCACAAGTGTCGTCTAGGGCTGCCCCGTAGAAGGTCCCACAGGCCTCCTCCTCGTCCTCTATAATATTTTCAATAGGTACAGTCAGGACAGGAGCGAGCACAATACATCTGAACAGATCATAGTAGGTTAGAAAATATAATCATGCAGTAAAGTAAGATACATGAACTGAAGGAAATACAGTATGTAAGCAGAGAGAGAACTGTAATAGAAATATCTACTATAAATAGACTAACAGTGGCTAGTGAGTCAGAGTACAATATAGACATGTAAATGGCATAGGAGATTCTGATGCTATACTACGGAAAGATTCTGATGCTACACTACTAGGATAATATTCACATGTCTACTTCTACTCCCCCGTACCCCCAATCAATACACAAGGATCCAGGTTATGTTATGATTCCATGCAATCGCCACAAGGGGTGATACATGGATGCCCATAAATGGTGATTCTAGGAATGCCCAAAATAGGAGATTCAAGGAGACTCTGTGATCATGAGAGTACATGTCACAAGTGATCAATGAACCAAGAAGCATAGTTACACAATGTAAGTCAAACGCCCAGAACATGTAATATCCGATGCTCCTGAAGGATAACATCTCAAGAAGGGATCCATATAGTACTAATCCGTGTGACCAACGTGACAGTATCAAGTAAAGTAATTTAAAGCAGAAAAATTTCTAAACAGATATGAAATGATCAGAGAATGTACTCGCCAGGTATCTGAGTGTCTAAGATAAAGTACTGTCCGAGGAGTGTCTGGCTCCTATTTAGAACAACACAAGTCATAACATGTCCAGAATGGTAATAAGATGCACTACAATGCATTCTACATGAATCTAGGTCAATCTAGGCCAAAGTCAACTCTTGGTCAACCTTGGTCAACCAAGAAGTCAAACCTAGGTCAACTATGGTCAACTGGGCCTAAATAAGTCCATACTAGGTCAATCTAGTCTATACTAATCTATCTAGGTCTACCAAAGCTATACAAGCCTAGACCAAGCCATCACACATTATCTTTAGGCCTATACATGGAATCACATAATATATATATATATATATATATATATATATATATATATACCACACATACATAAATTAATATATATATATAATAGTACACATACATACATATATTATATTTATACATTAAATATACATAGGCATGTAAATGAAAACATGTGTGTGTATGTGAAATGAAAACAGTGAAGGGTGTAACAGTCAAGTGTGTGTGCATGAAACATATGAGTGAGAGTGTGCTAGAGTAAGGGAGTGTGTGTAACAGGAAAGTGAATCATGGTATAGTGTATAGAGTGTCAATGTGTACATGGCAAATGAGTGGGATATAGTGTCATACACATGTGGGTGAGTGTCATAAGAAAACAGTAAAAGAAACCAAAACTCAGATTCTCAGTACATAGATCATAACAAGCTCAGTTTAACTCAAGTGAAATAGGAATGAAATCAATACACAACCACTGTTTTCAGTCCCTAACTTCAACCTACAAATTTCGATTCACTTTCCAACCAATTCACACCAAAATCGAAACCCAAGTAGTACATGCATATACACAACATAATAGGGTCTTAAAGCATGTAATTAACTGTATTAACTAAGCTAAAATGGATGTCAAAATCCAAATTTGGAAACTGGAAATACACAAAATACATGTTTCAGTTCACAGCATATAAAATCCCATTTCGAATTCAATTATCAACCAATCCACCCCAAAATTGGCATACATGTAGATTCCATATAGGTGAACTATATTAAGGATCTAAACAGTGATTTAATAACATTTAAATGGGTTAATAAATCAACCAAAATTTAATTTAGAAAACTAAAAATACAGGAAATTAACTTGGTATCAGATTTTTGGTTAAACGCAAAAATATAATTCGAAAACAGGTTAATATGCCAATACATTGGTTGGTAATGCAAAGATAGAATGTGTTTGTGTCTCAGAGAGTGTCTCGTGTCCACCACAATGTGACACGACGTGTCCAACATGAAATGACCTAAAACGACACACAGAACATTCATACAAGCACTGTGTCGTGCACGAGTGCACGCATGTCGTGCACCCGACACAGGCTAAACCAAATCTCAAGCTCGTGTCGTGGGTTCGCCTAGTGTCCAACTAGGTGTCCAACAACCAGAATCGTGTCCTGGTGTCACGACCCGCACCCACTGTTTGGGTACGAGAACGTAACAACGCCCAGCCTACGCCGCAGTATCGGCGGTAGAACGCTGTCCTAGGTCACAACATCTAACATTATAATGCCAAGCAGTTTATACTCCCCGAATGGGGGTGACATAGCAGATACAGCCTCAATCACATCTAGGGTAGAGCATGATAAGGATAGATAAAACATGAAATCCAAAAGAAATACAGGAGATAGAAGTCTAAGTGTCTAAGATACAAAAACCCAGAAAATACACCTCAAACTCATATACAGTAATCCACAAAGTAAATACAACTCCAAACAAATGAAACAACTATCTAAACATCCTCTAAAGTGTCTCCTCTAGGCTAGCAGGCAACCTCCAAGCTATCTGTAAAATTTATCAATAGGTTCAGTCAGGACTGGAGCGAGTACAGTACATCTCAACAGATCATAGCAGGTTAGAAAATATAATCATGCAGTAAAGTAAGATACAGGTACTGAAAGAGAGCAGTATGTAAACAGAGAGAGAATTGTAATAGAAATATCTACTATACATAGAGAACTAGCAGTGACTAGTGAGTCAGAGTACAATATGAACATGTAAATGGCTGGGATGATTCTGTGAAGACACTACGGAATGATTCAAAGAAGATACTGCTGGTGTATTATTCACATGTCCACTTCTACTCCCCCATACCCCCAATCAATACACAAGGATCCAGCCAGGTTATGTTATATGATTCCATGCACGGCCCCCGAAGGGTGATACATGGATGTCCCATAAATGGGGATTCTGGGGGTTACCCAACAGTGTAAGATTCAAGAGACTCTGTGATCATGAGGGTACATATCATAAGTAATCAAATGAACCAAGAAGCATAGTGATACGCCATGTAAGTGAAACGCAGAACACGTAGTACCCGATGCTCTCTAAGGATAACATCTCAAGAAAGGATCCATATAGTACCAATCCGTGTGACCATCGTGACAGTACAAGTAAAGTAATCTACTGCAGGAAATAGTTCTAAGCAGGATATGAAATTATCAGAGAATGTACTCGCCTCGATAACCTGAACAGCTGATAAGTATGGGGGGTCCTACTGAAGCCACCGAGTCCTATTTAAAGCAACACAGGTTACAAGGTGTTCAAGTTAAAATAAATGAATCCACAAACAATCTATTTTTATCCTAGGTTCTTCTAAGTCAAATTAACTCTAGGTCAACTCCGGTCAATAATTTAGTCAAACTAGGTCAAGCGTTGACTTACAGTTGACTTTGGGTCAACTGGTCAACTCTGGTCAAACAGGGTCAATTCTAGTATAATATAAAGTGTACTTCGTTATTTGCACGTCGAAACTTAAGTCACGCAAATCGAGATAAGAAGATTATCGGTAAGGTTGATAATCTTATTATAGTGATCCACGTGTCCAACTTGTCAATTTCAGCGATGTGAGATCACTGGAATTGGCTGTCAGTTTCGTTGTACTAATCCCGAAATACGAACATTATATGAATTAATTATTAATTAATTATAAAAAGGTTAGACTCAGAGAAATTATCAACAAACATTGTCGGACGATGAAATAAACATTGTCAACGTGTCCAGAATGGTCAAATCAGCTAGGATAGCCTACCCAACGGTCCAATTTGGACACAAGGGCAAAAAGATAATTTCGGGTCAAAATGGTATCCGTGTCGGAGCCGTTTTGCACCGAAAAATGTGCAAGAAATCAAGTCAATAAAATATAACAAATTATATGTCCACGAAACCAGAATGTCAATACGAACCCAACGGTATCTCCAGAATTGGATTCCGTTGACCCGATCTCAATTTGGTCCGTTGACCAGAACTTGGAATTTCGGTTTGCACGGAAATGCGTGCCAGAGCCAAACTCCTCAAAACTCAGCAAACTACATGTCAACGAGTCCAGAATGAAGATACGAACTCAACGGTATATCCGGAATTGGATTCCGATGAGCGATCTCAAAATGACCTGTTGACCCGGATATTGGTATCTGACTTGCACCGAAATGTGTGCCCGATCCAATGTCCACCAAAACCTAGCAAATTATATGTCAACGAGTCCAGAATGACGATATTAACTCAATGGTATATCCGGAATTGGATTCCGATGAGCCGACGCCAAAAAGTCCCGTTGACCCAGAAAGTGGGACCCGCTTTGCACCGAAAAACGTGTCAGGGCCCACGTTCTCCAAATCTAATAAATTTTATATAAAAACATGCCAGAACGACGCCACAAGTCTAAAGGTGGTGTCAGAAATGAAATCTGGAGTCCCGTGTTCAAAAATGGAATTTTATAAGTTGGAAATTACGAATTCGGACGGCCAACTTTGGCGTCGAATTCAACCAATCAAACAAGCTCACAATAAAACAAAACTGGAGGAGTAGTAAGAGGGTTATACCAGCTTCGCACAGTAACTGGTAGCACGCCAAACGGAGCTACGGTGGAGGAGATACAAGCTGACGAAGTTGGCCCCGCGAAACTGTCCAAATTTAATACAATTTAAACGGTCAACTTGGTGGCCGGTTTTGATGTATCAAACGATAAATTAACGGACGAAAATTGACATGAGCGAAGGTGGATATACCGAGATTGCGACGGAGTGAAGAAATCGTCGATCCAACGGTCAGATCTCCGAAAAAACGTGCACGAAGTCGCTACAACGGAGCCCCAAAACGAACTCGATCCCGCGCGCGTCACGACGGGACGTCGTGCAAAGCGCACAAATCGCCTCGACGGCGCGTCCCGGAGGACGGTGGCCGTCAGGGGAAGGCAGCGTAGGGTGCGCCCGACATGGGGGGTCGTCCCCGCCAGCCACGGCGGTGGTGGCGTCGGCGGTGGAGCCTGCACGCGCGCGCGGCCAACATGTGCTGCTGCTGTGCGCTGTGCGTGCGCCCGGCACTGCGTGGTCTTCCGGCGACGCGCAGGGGGTGGCACACTGCCTGGCCTGGCCGACGGAGGCAAGGGGGCGCGGCCAGGCAAGTGGGTGGTGGTGGCTCGGCCTAGAGGTGGTCGAAATAGAGGAGGAAGGAGGATGGGAGGTGATGATGGTGGAGGTGCTGTCGGGGGTGATGGCCGACGGCGAGGCTGGCCAGGGGGCTGGTGGAGCCAGGGAGGAGGGGAGAGTTTTCGTGTCGGGTGATGAAGGGGGTGGTCGGGTTGAGGGAGCTGTGTAGAAGAAGTTGCATGGTTTGAAATGGAGAGAGAATAAGGAAGGGGAGAGAGAGAAGATAACAATCAATGAAATGAGAGAAGAAAAGATTCTCTCCAATTATTTAGGGCCGGCCACTAGTTGGCTGTAGGGTGTTGGAGAGAATTTCATGGAGGAAAAATTAAGGGATATGATTAATGTAGGGAGATCCAAGGGTGGAGATTAAATGTGTAGGAAAATAGGTCATTCCCATGGATAAAAATCAATAGAAATTTCTAATAATAATTAAAAATAGATAGAATAAATATTTAGTATTTTTCAAGGGTAATGAGGCTGAGGATGATGGTGATGGAGAATAACACGAAGCTGGGCTGGGTTCGGTCAAGCTGGTTTGGGTCAAATCAGACATTGTGCAAAAATCGAATTAAAATTAGACGTTGATGATCATGAGTGAATAAGTAGCACAAGAAGATTCTAATAAATAGGACCAAGTGGCAGACGGATAGTAGGCTCAAAGTGGGCCATGTCCATAATTGGGGCTGACAGGTTTTGGTCGACAGGGGACCCACAAATCAAGTTGGAAAATGAATGTGACGCCGTGGAGTGAAATAAAATCGGTCACGTGTCAGGAAAGTTGTGCGAGACAAATGGAGCAAAAAATGACGTGTCTGAGTGGGACACTAAAGTCATGGTGACGACGTCTCGATAGATCATCAATGATGAGTTGGTTTCAAGAAACTGACTGGTCTTGCGCTCCCAAATTAAAAGTCACGGTAACGTGCTAAAATGATCAAGGAAAAGAGTGGAAATCAATAATAATCAAATGGTCTAAATCGACCCGAAGTTCAGCGAGGCAAAAGAGCACAAGGGAACAAGTTTGGATGGGACACTATATACCATCATGAAGGTAATCCTGTCCACTCCAAAACTCATGAAGAAGATTTCCAAAGTTGAACATCCCTGACACTCCAAATATCAAAGGCATGAAAAAGTACACTTACAGATAAATAAATAGAATAAAATATTTATCAAAACCAAATAATCAGAAAAATAAAATAAAATGAAAAAGAAAATCAACCCAAATTCAGGGTGCTCTCATCCTACCCACCTTATAAAATTTCGTCCTCGAAATTAAATGTCCATACTCCCTCTAGGTCAAACCCCCACAATCAAAGTCCCAGAACTTAAACAAATCATACCATCAAAAGGACAACGTACAGGGTCATGGCATACTGGTGGTGAAAGTCCCATCTAGGTATACTAGTCGTGCTAATACCAAAACGGTCATCGGGTATCAAAACACACAAGC
Source organism: Iris pallida (assembly GCA_029216955.1). NCBI lineage: Eukaryota > Viridiplantae > Streptophyta > Magnoliopsida > Asparagales > Iridaceae > Iris > Iris pallida. The sequence goes on along the minus strand of JANAVB010037818.1, from coordinate 6,682,861 downwards.
AATCCAGGATGCTAACATAGAAAGGTTACAGAAATAACAAATCATCAAAACTGTAAGGCGGTCTACCATCCTATATGAAAACAGGTACTTATTAAAAAAGAAAAGAAAGGTAACTACCAATCATCTAAAATGATACAGAAAATCAAATTTAAAAGTTAAAGAATTGAAAGTCACTTGCATGGAAATCCAATCACAATATAATATAATATATATATATTAATATATATATATATATATAAATATTAGTCTCGATACGATCTAAGTTGATCAAATTGGAAAAATCAAGATTGGACAATATGGAGGACAGTTCAACAAAGTCTGAGAACGAGCATACAAGGATGGAGATTCAGGTCGTAATTAAATTTAAGTCAATTAAGTACAACCCAAGATATAAATATGGTAAGAAAAGGTGATCGAAGTCGATTTGGTCGTGATTAAGAAACCAGGGTTCAATGATATTGAAAACCTTTTTAGAGAAAAATAGGAAAAGATTTCATACGAAGTCAGTAAATTATCTCTCTCTAATACTATCAGTTTATCATTTGCCAAACATATTTTCTCACAAACCCCAATATAAAATCAACCTTCATATGACTACCCTCAAAATTTCTATAACCTTCGGTCATCTAAATTTTACCATGATCACCATAGACAAAATGCAATCTTCTAAAACATTTCCCACGAAGCATACCCCTCTTAATTAGGACTCAACACTTATTCATTTAATCAAAATTTCAAATTCCTTCACCTCGTTTTAATTTAGATTCGAAACCTCTAAATCCAGTTTATGAAATCCTCGTACTTGTTTAAATCAAGTCTCGTATTTATTCAACCCTAATACCACCATGTCATACAAAATTTATTCTTATTTATAAATCAACCTTCATATTCCTTCAACGTTCACCTTCAATTATTATCCTTTTGAATTCTACACATTTTTTTTTCATCCAAAAATAATTCCTATAACTTAAAATCCTTGTGTTCTCTCTGTCTCTAGTCACCCTCTTAATTATCTAGTTCAATTTCGCATAATCATTTTATTCAATTAAATTCTCCTTTCCATCTAGACTTCTACATAGCCTTGTAATAGTTCCAATCAATAACAAAGATTTTTACGTTCTCAAAACTAGGTTGACCTCTGATATCCTCATACTTTTTTTTTGAAATATATCCCTGAATTACTCATAACCAAAATTTTCTGCGATGTTTCTAATTTGATAACATTTATCACTTGATTCCATTCTAAACCTTTACCACATCTTCCTCTCAATTTTTTTTTCATAATTGACATCCAACGTTCTGATTCCTACAAATTATTTTATGATAACCATTTACGTCATTTCTGCACTAGATGATTTACGTCACCTCCTTAACATTTCTCAGGTAAAGTGATATGAAGATTCAAGAGTTTTCAAGGTATAGTTGACAGAATTTATATGAGATAGGGAATTGATGTAATCATGACAGTTTATAAGACAATGAATGATGGTAGCAAAAATACTGGCAGGAAAAGAATGATAAAAGAATCTGTTCTGCTTATCTGTTTTAAAAGAGGAAACCATTTTGAAATCCAGAACTAAAATATCAATCCCAAGATAAGGTCTAGCAAAATCATCGATTCATTAAGAAGAATTTCACGGTAAGAAGTTACACAAGGTTTATAAAAATAGCTAAAGCTACATCCCAAGTAAACAAGGAGAAGCAAAATAAAACAAACAACAATAATTCTTTTTTTTGAATGACTGAGAAAAAAGTAGAGAAAACATGTTCAAAATTTTAAGTACAATGTGATAATCATATGCGTCTATCCAAAATCATGGTACTCTAAATCCTCGTCATACTAGTAAGCAAGGATACGATAATCACAGAGCCCTTGACTTATGCACATATCTCTAGAATCATAGTATTTAACATTTTCGCGGTGCCGCATGCTTGGCTGCGAAAACCTTAAATTCCCACACCCGAGAAATATCCAGAGTCAGACTATATGTCCTCACCATGCTGGCTAATGTGACTATAAAAGACTAGATTCCATAACATAGATGACCTAGCCCATATAATTTCATCTTGCCAAAAATTAAATTAAATCAACAATGAATACCCAAAAATCAGATCAATTTATCAACGAACATCAAAATTCAAAAATAAACAAAAATCCATCAAAATACAAACTTGGATGCAATAGCTATCATCAAAATTCAAATTCGACAATCATCCATCAAAATCAATAAATACAAACTCAAATTCAACCATAATCCATCAAAATTAAATTCAACAACAGAAAGTAAAGATAAATCAAATCAAGGAAAAAAGAGTTCTCAAATCGAAGTTAAAATAAGATTCTCAAGGGTCGTCCCAGGAATCTCTCAAGGGGTCATAACTGTGATTGAGTATCTTCAAAAATATATCCTATTCCTATGCAGGCTGTAGTGGTACTCTAGTTCGAATACCACTACACAAACTCGACCTGCATGGGCCACCACTAAAAATGTGTCATGACCCGCATCCACTGTTTGGGTACGAGAACGTAACAACGCCCAGCCTACGCCGCAGTGTCGGCGGTAGAACGCTATCCTAGGTCACAACATCTAACATTATAATGCCAAGCATTTATACTCCCCGAATTTGGGTGACATAGCAGATACAACCTCAATCACATCTAGGGTAGAGCATGATAAGGATAGATAAAACATGAAATCCAAAAGAAATACAGGAGATAGAAGTCTAAGTGTCTAAGATACAAAAACCCAGAAAATACACCTCAAACTCATATACAGTAATCCACAAAGTAAATACAACTCCAAACAAATGAAACAACTATCTAAACATCCTCTAAAGTGTCTCTCTAGGCTAGCAGGCAACCTCCAAGCTATCTGTAAAATTTATCAACAGGTCCAGTCAGGACTGGAGCGAGTACAGTACATCTCAACAGATCATAGTAGGTTAGAAAATATAATCATACAGTAAAGTAAGATACAGGTACTGAAAGAGAGCAGTATTTAAACAGAGAGAGAACTGTAATAGAAATATCTACTATACATAGAGAACTAGCAGTGACTAGTGAGTCAGAGTATAATATGAACATGTAAATAGCCTGGGATGATTCTGTGAAGACACTACGGAATGATTCAAAGAAGATACTACTGGTGTATTATTCACATGTCCACTTCTACTCCCCCGTACCCCCAATCAATACACAAGGATCCAGCCAGGTTATGTTATATGATTCCATGCACGGCCCCCGAAGGGTGATACTTGGATGTCCCATAAATAGGGATTTACCCAACAGTGTAAGATTCAAGAGACTCTGTGATCATGAGGGTATATGTCACAAGTAATCAAATGAACCAAGAAGCATAGTGATACGCCATGTAAGTAAAACGCACAGAACACGTAGTACCCGATGCTCCCTAAGGATAACATCTCAAGAAAGGATCCATATAGTACCAATCCGTGTGACCATCGTGACAGTACAAGTAAAGTAATCTACTGTAGGAAATAGTTCTAAGCAGGATATGAAATTATCAGAGAATGTACTCGCTCGATAACCTGAACAGCTGATAAGTATAGGGGGGTCCCACTGAAGCCACAGAGTCCTATTTAAAGCAACACAGGTTACAAGGTGTTCAGTTAAAATAAATGAATCCACAAACAATCTATTTTATCCTAGGTTCTTCTAAGTCAAATTAACTCTAGGTCAACTCCGGTCAATAATTTAGTCAAACTAGGTCAAGTGTTGACTTACAGTTGACTTTGGGTTAACTGGTCAACTCTGGTCAAACAGGGTCAATTCTAGTCTAATATAAAGTGTACTTCGTTATTTGCACGTCGAAACTTAAGTCACGCAAATCGAGGATAAGAAGATTATCGGTAAGGTTGATAATCTTATTATAGTGATCCACGTGTCCAACTTGTCAATTTCAGCGATGTGAGATCACTGGAATTGGCTGATCTCAGTTTCGTTGTACTAATCCCGAAATACGAACATTATATGAATTAATTATTAATTAATTATAAAAAGGTTAGACTCAGAGAAATTATCAACAAACATTGTCGGACGATGAAATAAACATCGCCAACGTGTCCAGAATGGTCAAATCAGCTAGGATAGGCTACCCAACGGTCCAATTTGGACACAAGGGCAAAAAGATAATTTCGGGTCAAAACGGTGTCCGTGTCGGAGCCATTTTGCACCGAAAAACGTGCAAGAAATCAAGTCAATAAAATATAACAAATTATATGTCCACAAAACCAGAATGTCGATACGAACCCAATGGTATCTCCAGAATTGGATTCCGTTGAACCGATCTCAATTTGGCCCGTTGACCAGAACTTGAAATTCCGGTTTGCACGGAAATGCGTGCCGGAGCCAAAGTCCTCAAAACTCAGCAAACTATATGTCAACGAGTCCAAAATGAAGATATAAACTCAACGATATATCCGGAATTGGATTCCGATGAGCCGATCTCAAAATGACCTGTTGACCCGGATATTGGTATCTGACTTGCACCGAAATACGTGCCCGATCCAATGTCCACCAAAACCTAGCAAATTATATGTCAACGAGTCCAGAATGACGATACGAACTCAACGGTATATCTGGAATTGGATTCCGATGAGCCGGCGTCAAAAAGTTCCGTTGACCCAGAAAGTGGGACCCGCTTTGCACCAAAAAATGTGCCAGGGCCCACATTCTCTAAATCTAACAAATTTTATATGAAAACATGCCAGAACGACGCCACAAGTCTAATGGTGGTGTCAGAAATGAAATCTGGAGTCCCGTGTTCAAAAATAGAATTTTACAAGTTGGAAATTACGAATTCGGACGACCAACTTTGGCGTCGAATTCAACCAATCAAACAAGCTCACAATGAAACAAAACTGGAGGGGTAGTAAGAGGGTTATACCAGCTTCGCACAGGAACTAGTAGCATGCCAAACGAAGCTGCGGTGGAGGAGATACAAGCTGAATAAGTTGGCCCCGCAAAACTGTCCAAATTTAATACAATTTAAACGGTCAACTTGGTGGCCGGTTTTGATGTATCAAACGATAAAATTAATGGACGAAAATTGACATGAACGAAGGTGGATATACCGAGATTGCGACGGAGCGAAGAAACCGTCAATCCAATGGCCAGATCTGAAGGAAAATGTGCGCAAAGTCGCTGCGACGGAGCTCCAAAACGAACTCGATCCCGCGTGCGTCACGACGGGACGTCGTGCAAAACGCACGAATCGCCTCGACGGCGCATCCCGGAGGACAGTGGCCGTCAGGGGAAGGCAGCGTAGGGTGCGCCCGATATGGGAGGGGTCATCCCCGCTGGCCACGGCGGTGGTGGCGCCTGCACGCCGCGCGCGACCAACTTGTGCTGCTGCTGTGCGCTGTGTGCGCTCCACGGCGCTGCGTGGTCGTCCGGCGATGCTTGGGGGGCGGCGCACTGCCTGGCCTGGCTGGCATAGGCAAGGGGGCACGGCCAGACAAGTGGGTGGTGGTGGCTCGGCCTAGAGGTGGTCGAAATGGAGGAGGAAGGAGGATGGGAGGTGATGATGGTGGAGGTGCTGTCGGGGGTGATGGCCGACGGCGAGGCCGGCCAGGGGCTGGTGGAGCCAGAGAGGAGGGGAGAGTTTTGGTATCGGATGATGAAGGGGGGTGGTCGGGTTGAGGGAGCTGTGTAGAAGAAGTTGTATGGTTTGAAATGGAGAGAGAATAAGGAAGGGAAAAGAGAGAAGATAACAATCAATAAATGAGAGAGAGAAAAGATTCTCTCCAATTATTTAGGGCCGGCCACTAGTTGGCTGTAGGGTGTTGGGGAGAATTTCATGGGAGAAAAATTAAGGGATACGATTAATGTAGGAAGATCCAAGGGTGGAGATTAAATGTGTAGGAAAATAGGTCATTCCCATGGATAAAAATCAATAGAAATTTCCAATAATAATTAAAAATAGGTAGAATGAATATTTAGTATTTTTCAAGGGTAATGAGGCTGAGGATGATGGTGATGGAGAATAACACGAAGCTGGGCTGGGTTCGATCAAGCTGGTTTGGGTCAAATCAGACATTGTGCAAAAATCGAATTAAAATTAGACGTTGATGATCATGAGTGAATAAGTAGCACAAGGGGATTCCAATAAATGGGACACAAGTGGCGGACGGATAGTAGGCTGAAATTGGGCCATGTCCATAATTGGAGCTGACAGGTTTTGGTCGACAGGGGACCCACAAATAAAGTTGGAAAATGAATGTGACGCCGTTGAGTGCAATAAAATCGGGTCACGTGTCAGAAAAGTTGTACGAGACAAATGGAGCACAAAATAACGTGTCTGAGTGGGACACTAAAGTCATGGGTGACGAGCGTCTCGAGTAGATCATCAATGAGGAGTTGGTTTCAAGAAACTGACTGGTCTTGCGCTCCCAAATTAAAAGTCATAGTAACGTGCTAAAATGATCAAGGAAAAGAGTGGAAAATCAATTAATAATCAAATGGTCTAAATTGACCCGAAGTTTAGCGAGGCAAAAAGAGCACAAGGGAACAAGTTTGGATGGGACACTATATACCATCATGAAGATAATCTTGTCCACTCCAAAACTCATGAAGAAGATTTTCAAAGTTGAACATCCCTGACACTCCAAATATCAAAGGCATGAAAAAGTACACTTATAGATAAATAAATAGAATAAAATATTTATCAAAACAAATAATCAAAAAAATAAAATAAAATAAAAAAGAAAATCAACCCGAAATTCAGGGTGCTCACACCTGGTGAGTCGTGTCCAGACTTCTAGAGCCGTATTAGTGGCCCTAATACAGACTGTGCGCGTGTAGTGGAAAATCGGTGCACGAGCTCGTGATCGCTCGACACGACACGGGGACACATGAGACTTGACACACGTGGTGTCAGTCAATGCCCCTAGGTGTCCACCAAGAATCATGTCATAATAAGCCGTGTCGTGTTCTACAGGGGGCTCGTGTAGCAGGGGAGCTGCGTATAGCCTCGCACAGTGCATGCGTATCCAATTTTGGACACGGACACGGGTGCAATCGTGCTCAGTCCAACAGAAAACTATAAGCTACACAAAAACACAATTTTCCATTCAAACACTTTTCCAAATATCGATCGAAATGCCCACTGTGGCATTTCGTCGAACACCTGCGCACAACACTTATACGTGTCCGATACGGACACGTATAGGACACAAAATTGGACAAACTCTATTCCTATAGAACCAGGACACCTAGGGCTAGGTGTTTATGCAAAAAATCCTAATTTTAATGGGGGAATAGGATTTTACCAATGTGTGTTCTTCAACACAAAATCTTCTTCCAAAGGGGATCTCCAAAAGCCACCCAACTTCTCCAAATTGATTCAATCCTGTGATTTGACTCCATAAATAGTAGAAGAACAGTGATTAGAATATTATGGAAGAAATTCCAATGAAAATAGAGCTCTATTGATTAATCTATGGCGAAAAGAAGTGTAGGTTCACCTTGTTCTTATGAAAAATGATGAACTATTGAAAAGAGGCACAACTTTCTAAAATGATATTATATAGGCAAGGGGAAGGGGTCTATGGCCGGCCACTAGGCTAGGGTTTAGGGTTTTTAGGATGCATCCTAGGGCTAGCAATAAATCAAAGCTAATGAGTGGCCTAAAATCTAGGGCTCTTTCCTAGTTAAGTTGCAACCACTCTACGTAGCTAAACATGACTCAACCCACTATCCCATACTAACTAATTCTCAATGTGTCTAACTAGGCTAGCTATGGCTAATCTAGGTTAGGTCCAATCTAGGTTAGGCTAACCAAAACTACATGGCAATAAATAAACTAATATTTAAATCACACCATTCAAATAAATTATTTTAAATTCCTAATAAAATATATTAAATTCAATTTATTCAAAAATGACAAAAATGCCCTCAAACTAGAAATGTGGTAGTGACAGAAAGGGAGAAGAAATTAGGGTTTCCTAAAAGGAAATATCTAAAAGAGACAAGTGGTCATGAAGAGACATTATATAGGATGAAATTAGGTTATAATTGGGCTGTGGTGGCCGGCCATATAGGGGATTAGGGTTAGGGTTTCATGTGAATGGGCTTTAGGTCAAGATCATTAGCTAGCTAGCTCAACCCCTTAGCCATAAGTCCAAATACAAAACTCTCATAATCCTCTCATGAACCTAGCTACACTCAAGTCAACTAAGACCAACTTAAGTTACATTAGGGTCTCACACTATGCTAACTAAGTCACCAAAGTCAAACTCTAGGCTAGTCTCTAAAGTCACAACTAGCAAAAGTCAAAAATAACAACCATCAATCAAATAATTGTTTTCCATAAATAAATTCACTTTATTTATTGTGTTTCTGAGAAAATTACAACTGTAGGAATCTAATCTAGAAGACGATTACATTATCCCTTGGACGATGCGATGAAGAAAACTCGAACTTCGAAGAACTTGGACAGCAACTGGGCAATCTCTCTGTTCTCTCTGAATTGAATGTAGTCTCTGATGAAGATGAAGAAACTCTCTTTTATAGAGTTCTGGATAACTGTTCTGAAGCATACGCTCAGTCAGTTACTTGACGTGTGCATAACTGCAGGGACGCGTGGCGAATTCTGATGGAGACACATTAGAGTGCGGTTGAAAGTAGTGGACTAGAGCTAGGAGAGATTGATGGCATGGATGCCACGTTGTATAACTTCTGAGTAAGTGGGTAACTGAGTACAGGACACATGAGAACGTGTGTTGACTGTACGTTTAAAAGTCATCCTGAATGCATTTGCTGTGATACGCTGTCTTTGTTGAAGAGGAGTCATACGCTACCTTTCGAAGACACTATGCTGACTTGGATAGTATAGAGTCATATAAAGCTGATACGCTCACTTTACTAACAAAGAGTCGTATGGAGTCCATACGCTCACTTGATTGATAAGGAGTCGTATGGAGTCCATACGCTCACTTGATTGACAATGAGTCGTATGGAGTACATATGCTCACTTGGTTGACAAGGAGTCGTATGAAGTCCATACGCTCACTTGATTGACAAGGAGTCGTATGAAGGCCATACGCTCACTTGATTGACAAGGAGTCGTATGGAGGCCATACGCTCACTTGATTGACAAGGAGTCGTATGGAGTCCATACGCTCACTTGGTTGGCAAGGAGTCGTAAGCATTGAGGGAGTAGACACGTGGCTGTCCTCAATCTTCTCAAATATGCCATATCTTCTAATAACTGACAAATATCTCTCGAGCGTCGTATTGCAGATATGATGGCCGACAGACTGTCAGAAATGACAGTAATGATGACTGTGCATTTATGATGGCTGATGAGCTGTCCTCGTAAGAGACAAAATCAATTCTCGAAAACCCATACGACGGTTAATCTTCATAGGGCAGCTGTCTTTGCACGAAAGACGAAGTGTCAGATTCATCCTCCATTAAACGTATGCTGTGCCGTCATTCAAGAAATAATAAAATATTCACTGAGCGTACGGCTTTGGCTGAGCGTATGGCCTTGAGCGTATGGCTTTGGCTGAGCGTATGGCCTTGAGCGTATGGCTTTGGCTGAGCGTATGGCCTTGAGCGTATAGCTTTGGCTGAGTCTTATGTCAGCGTGTCATAATTTTTCATACCCTACAAGACCCCCTTCAAAGTTTTCGAACTTTATAAATTTCAAAAGTTTGAAATTACTTTGAACTTAAAGTGGGAATAAGTCTTGACACGCTGGCATGATTTTGTTATCTTCCTCAATATCAGTGCAAATCTTTAGGGATTCTGTTTAAAGAACGGCCGCCGTTTAAACTTCTTTTTTCTTCTATAAATAGGTCTTTTAAAACCTAATTCATTTCTTTACTTCTGCATTTGTCTTCGAGAGAGAAAAAGCTTCAAAACTCAAACTTCTTCTTCTTCGACTCAATCTTCATCAATGGCGCCCAAAGTCGACGCTGCTGCAAAGGGAAAGGAAAAGGCTCCTGCGGAGTCATCTCGACCTGCCGTCGCTGCTACTAAGAAGACTGCTGATGAGCGTATTCGACGAAGTGAACGCCCATTGAAGCCCCTCTATGGTGAGGATGGAGATGATGAACAGTAACTATCCCCTATTTAGGGCTCTGGTTAGGACAAGATCATAAAACGTATCCCTTTTTAGGGTCAATACGTCAGAAAATACGCTTCCCTCTTTAGGGTTTAGTCGTATTCCATATTTTTCGTTTATATGAAAAAATATGTTTGGAGCGTATTCTGTAAGATACGCGTATCTTTGATAGAAATGTCAAAATACGCTATTTTGAAGGAATACGCTATGTCAAGTTGTCTCACTGAGATACGCTAACTCCTTTGTTAGCATATTTTTGATGAACATCTTGTCAACCATACGCTGATACGCTTAAGAAAAAGACCCAATCATCCTCTAATCTATGAATAAAAGTTGAGCGTAAACTGAACTTAAAATTCATCATACGCCTAGGATAGACTGAGCGTAAAAGTGATATCTGAACTCGTCATACGCTTAGGATAGACTGAGCGTATGTTGATCTTTGAACTCGTCATACGCTTAGGATAGACTGAGTGTATGTTGATCTTTGAATCTGTCATACGCTTAGGATAGACTGAGCGTATGTTGATCTTTGAATCTGTCATACGCTTAGGATAGAGTGAGCGTATGTTGATCTTTGAATCTGTCATACGCTTAGATAGAGTGAGCGTATGTTGATCTTTGAATCTGTCATACGCTTAGAATAGAGTGAGCGTATGTTGATCTTTGTGTTGAAGATTTCTAACTTTTATACTTCTTTTGCAGTGGATATTCTGGCTCAGGATGCACAATTTGAAGGATGTGTAGGAAACAACTATAATAGTGACCTATCACATGTCCGTTTTCCTCAATTTGATGGGCCTTCCACAAGGATAGCTATTCTGACAAATCAGGAGAATGACACCCTGCTGAATATGATGAGTGGACTGCCTCTACAAAGTGTGGATAGTGCTACCCACTCGAAGCCAGCATTTTTTTTGGAGATGCTATTGATATAAACTCCCAGCCTGCTCTTGATAAAGTGTCATACTCATATTATAGAGATGGTGATGCGAATCAGCCAATGTATCTGACTGGTTTGTCCAAAAGCATCAACATAGCTTGCTTATTCCACGCGAGTCATCAAAGGCAAATGAAGTGGGATATCACTCCATTCCGTCAAGCAAAAGCTGGATGGATAGGATACAGTCAAGGAAGATTCTGCAGTGGTACTGAACCACATGTCTCAGTTTTACGAGGATTGCTGCCAGCTACCATTCCTCCTGAGGACTCGGCACTTCTGAGGCCGGTTAGAGTCCCAATCTTTGCAAATGAATTTGTTCAGCTAGAAAATACTGTTTACCCAAAACAGTCTATGAGACTTACTGGTCTGGTGAACCCGGAGAATACCAGATGGACTGTTCTTGTAAGATGGATTCTGAACAACTTTGGGGAACAGTTAAAGGCGATAGGCCTATATAATGCCATCAAGTGCACCGCTTATGGTTTTAGGCCAAACCCAGATTTGTTCTTGGCATTAGCGGAAAGGTATAATTACCGTACCGGCACTTTCATGACTTCAAGAGGCGAGATGGGATTCGACCTCCATGAGATGGCATATATTTCTCAGCTGCCAACAGGAGATTTGCCAAATGAAGAGTATATTCCTTTCATTGATGAAATGAATAAAATTTTCGATGCCAACCCACTGGTTTTTTATGTATTTGAAGGATTAATGTGCCATTACAGTATATGTAAGGCTTTTTATTAGGCACAAGGTGCAGAGGGAGGTTCCAACTGCTATTCTTCTAAGTGGATGGCCTATTTATTCCAAGGCCGCACTGAAGAAATTTAGAAGAAGAAGAAGACTGATCAATATGTCGGTCGCTTTAAACCCCTGAGTCAAGCTGAGATTGACAAACTAATCCAGGACACCACTCATGACGACATCATCATTGAAGAAGACGAAGACACCTACAAAGCTGGTGATAGGTTGGAGACCTATATAAGCAAGGTGGCCGAAAATTATCTGATGAAGGTCATCTGGCTGGATTTATATCCCTCTGGCTGAGAAAATTTGTAGTACCCGGCACCTGTTCAGCAGACAGGATGCACAGAGGAGTTGTTTTTGCAGCAGTCCGTCTGACTTTCGGGTACAAGATGGATTTGCTGACAGCAATGACATGCCGTCTGAATGCTGGCTTAAGGGCATATACAGACAGGATGTTTGAATTGGCGAAGAAGAAGCTCACAACTTTTCTCCGGGTAGAAATGCCCTTTACATATTTATTTGGGTGGCTGCTTCTCCATTTCGAATCTCTCATGAGCGTTGGAATGGCTAGACCAGACGATACCTTTTTAGAAAGATATCGTCATACACCAAAGTGGAGGTATGACACTCTGACAGACTGTAGAACCATATTAAACAGGGGAGAATTATGGAGTTTCACTTGTGTTCCTCCACCTGTTGGTTATGAAACCATGTCTGAGAAGTTAATTGATGGCATTGGTGCCAATGAGTTAGATGATATTCAACATGAATGGCTGAAGATGATCAGGCCATCTCACTTGATCTGTCGCCGTGACGATGTCACCTATCTGGAGCCGTATCTTCCGAGTAGGTTTGCTCGGCAATTTGGCTATGATCAGTTGCATGTAGGAAATGCAACGACATGTTTTGACCACCAGGCGGATTAATCGATGGCGCCAGATCTTGGATATACTATATTGCCAAAGGTACCGGGGCTACCTTTTCCATGCCAGATCCGGTTACTTATCGGAGAGGAGCTAGAATGTTGGCGGCTTATGCCAGATTCTATGTATCGGCTAATACCTTTGATGAAAAATTCAGCATCTTAGGTAAAGCTTCATCCATGTTGATAAGAGATCAACCAAATCAGCCCTGCCAAGAGATTGTCATGACCGAGAAGATCCTATGGCTACTGATGAAGTTTATGATAAGTTTTAGAGAATTTCTTCTCTGACGAACTTCATCAGCCATTACATATACCTCTTGGAAGTGCTGAAGAGAGTGTATCTGCCGACAGTACACCGAAAAGGAAGCGGGGCAATGATGCTTCTGGGCCTGTTCCAAAAAGGGTTACTCGGGCAGAGGCTCGTAATCGTGGAATACGAATCAGAGATGCAGACGAGGCAGGTAGTGACTCCAAAGATGATTATCCTACTATTCTACTAACAAAAAGAATAGGAAGGAAGGTGATAGTTTTGAAGACTAAATCTGTGATTTGTCTCGATGCAGAGAGTCCCACCAATCGTGCCGAGCGATTGGCTTTAGAGAAGCAAGCTGTCTTTGCTTTTTCTGTAAAGATAGAACATATTGAAGAGGATGTGCCTGAACCTGCTGAACCATATATGCCTTCTGATATGGAGTTGATTCCACCAACGGCCGATGATGCGCAGGTGATTAGTCAACCCGCGGTAGAGGCCGAGAATCAGACTAAAACAGCTAATGACTTACTGATTTTGAGAGAATCAGTGAAGGAAGCCACTACTCTCAAGCCAATTGTTGAAGTTTCGGAGAGCAATAAGAGTGACGAGGAACAGGTTGACTATGAACCTTCGTCTCGTTCCTTTAAAGAAGAGGACATGGAGATAGAAGATGAGTCACCATCTAAAACTCAAATTGATGTACTGAAGACAGCTGGTCAACATTCAGGGTTGACTCCAGAGCCGGAGAAAACTTCTAGAAATAGAAGTCCATATTCCGAGTACTTCTGGGGCGGACAGCAGTGAAATAAATCCAGTGTCAGAAAATACTCTGAACAGACTACGAGCTGGGCTGAATGATCCAAAAGAAACAGAATACGAACCAGCTTCAGGTAATATTTTATTCAGCAAAGTTTTGTCTTTTCCTTGCTTTATTGTCTTTTAATTTTGATCATGCTTCTTTGATTCCAACAGTTGTAGGAACTGCACCGGCAATGAGCTCGACTCAAGCCCCACTTGTCCAGACTGATATGGGTGAGAAGAGCTCACATTTGCCTAGTTCCCCAAAAGCACCCACTTCAGATCCCAGAATAGAGGCTACTCTTGCTCCTTCCTTTACAGTTGCAGCGACTCCCAGTTTTGAAACAGGGATAGCAAAGGTCATGGGGATGTATTCAGAGATTATTTATTCATATCTGGATACATTCTCAAGGCGACTTATGAAGGATGAAACTATGCCTTTTTCGAGTCTTCGAGCGACGATTAGTTTCCCGCTTTTAGCTTTGAGACAGGCTGGTTATGAGACCCAGTGTGTCTTCTTTGGGCATCTCCTGGATGATTTAGAAGCAACCATCCATAAGTACCAGGAGATCAAAAAGGAGGATATTAAGTCTTTGACTGCAGCTGAGATTGCCCAATTAGAAAGTGAAGCTCAAGCTCAGCACACTGCTTTGAAAGAATTTCTCGCTCTGTCTTCTGAAGAGTTACTGGCGAAAGATGAAGAAATAATAACCACTCGTCAGAATATGGAGCGTTTGGAGAAAGATGAAGCATCAAAAGCTGAAGAGCTTAAGAAGTTGAAGGAGGAGCTGGCTCGTCTTCAGGAGCAAATTGCCTCCATAGAAAAAGAGCAATCGGAGATTGCCACTGCTCGTATATCTGAAGCTGAATGCTGTCAACTTTTACAGCAAGAGCGGGAACTAATGCAGGCTAATCAGATTGAAGAGACAAATCGTCGTAGCTCTATTATCGTGGATTATGACAACGAATGGTTGGAGTTGAAGCAGCAGAGCGAATCCATAAAGCTCATGAAGAAAGATGAATAATGTAATTGTTCGTATTCAGGAGATAATTACTCCTCCTAAATAGATTTTTTACATTTTTCATGTGTTGAATTTTTGATACACACTTGTAATCAATATTTTGACTTTGATTGAAGAAATGAATATCTTGAATTGATTTCAATTCTGTGGATGATATTTTTATAGAAAATATGTTCAGAGATAAATAATACATGACATATTTCAATAGAATAAAATATACAAATGAACTTTATAATTTTATCAGATGATATTAAACCAAAGATAATTTTAGTTTAATACTGATTAGAGAAAACAGAATTCAGATATAAAGATATCTTTGGACTCTATTTTCTATGATCTTTGAACTCGGAAATCAAAAAACTAGATATTATTTTCATAGAATAGAAAATATGATACTGAGATAGAAAATTCAGAGGTGATATGGACGTGATTTTCTATACGAGATCTTTATTAAATCCACTGGGGATCTAATAAGACAGAATATCAAATTCTCTGGGAAGATGATACGTGGTAGAATATCAGTTTCCGCTGGGGATAACGATATCGAGATAATTTTTGTAGGAAACAATTAACTCTGATTTTATATTCGCTGGGGAATAATGAAAATATTATATATTGATGAGATTTATACATAATATTTCTTTAAGAATTTGCCATTGATAGACATCATCGTGACTTTACCATCCATAGAGGCAAGTTGATATGCTCTATTAGAGAAGACTTTGTTTACTACAATGGGCCTTCCTATTTTGCGTCAAATTTGCCTTTGCTCATATGTGTCATGGTCATCGGACGTCTGACGGTAAGGACCAATTCTTCCTTCTGATATGCTCTGACTTTCACTTTCCAGTTAAAAGCTTTTGAAATTCGGGCCTGATACAGCTCGATATTTGTTGAGCATACAATCGCTTTTCATCTAGAGCTTCCAACTCTTGAAGTCGAAGACGATCATTATTTTCTGTTGTAAGTTCATTGGAGATTGCGATTCTTAGAGAAGGAATCTGGATCTCAAGGGAAAGAACAGCTTCACACCCATATACTAAAGAGAAAGGCGTACACCCAGTCGTATTGCGAACTGTGGTGCGGTAGGCCCATAAACATTCACCAAGCTTCTCGCTCCAGTTGCGTTTGTTGGAAGAAACGAACTTTTTCAAGAGTTTGATGATCGTTTTATTGAAAGCTTCTGCCAATCCATTAGCTGCTGGATTATATGCTGTAGAAGCTAAATTATTAATTCGATGGTCGTTGCAGAATCGAGTAAATTTCAGACTGACGAACTGCGGTCCGTTATCATGAATAATACGCCGAGAAACACCAAATCGATAAATGACATGATGTTTGATAAAGTTGATGACATTAGAAGTTTTGACTTCAGATAACGGGATTGCTTCAGCCCATTTGGAAAAGTAATCGGTTATTGCTAGAATAAACCGATGTCCTTTGATGATGGTGGGTTGATAGGACCAATGACGTCCATGCCCCAAGCCTCAAAGGGCCATGATGCCGCTGTTGGATGTAAGAACTCTGATGGTTGATGGATAAAGTCTGCATAAATTTGACAGGCTTTATATTTTTGAGCATATTGAATGGCGTCAGCCACCATCGTGGGCTAATAATAACCCATGCGTCGGATACGATCTTGAAGTTTAGGACCTGGTTGATGGGCTCCGTAAACACCATCATGTGCCTCACGGATAATCTGTTGTGCCTCTTCACCAGCGATGTATCGGAGGGGAAGACCGTCGTAAGCCCGACGATATAGTGTTTTCGTCGTATGATTATAATAGAATCTGAGAGATCGACGTCGGATAGATGCTGCTTCGCTCGGATTGTCGGGAAGTATGTCATACAACACAAAGTCTAAAAATGGACGTCTCCAGTCTTCAGTTATGGCTTCTGTTTTGTTAGAAAAGACATATTCCATAGTAGAATCGGAAGAAGACGAGGACACTCTGTCAAACCTTAATCTAGTGCTAAGGTTGGATGAAACTTCATCAAGGTTGAGAGAATTTTCGTCTGGATTATGGGAAAAACCCAAAGCCAATTATTCTCAACATAGAATAATTCTCGGTTATGAACTACTATCACTTGCTGACGTCTGATTGGTATGGCTAACACAGCGACAAGATTAGCCAAAGCATCGGCTTCTGCATTACAGGCTCGTCGAACGTGTTCAATAAAGAAACCTTCAAAGGAGGAGGCCATAGAGAGTGCTGCTCGATGATAAGGTATCAAATCTTGATGACGGACTTCATACGTTCCTCTGATCTGATTGATGATAAGCTTGGAGTCTCCATAAACTTCTAAATATTGAATATCCAGATGTTTAGCAAGTTAAAGACCGATGAGCAATGCATTGTATTCGGCTACTTTGTTTGAACATGATTGATCTAAAGAATAAGCCCTCTGAATAGTTAGTCCTTCTGGGGATACGAGAACAATCCCAACTCCGGCGACAATATCGCCATTAGGACCTATTCTAGATGCTCTATCAAAGAATAGATGCCAGGTAGGAGTTTCTTCAGAAACCAGATTCGAATCCAGAACTTCATCTGGAATCTCATCATATAATTTAGAATCTTCTGGAATTGCATGAGCCGCTAGAAAATCAGCGAGAGCCTGTCCTTTAACTGACTTTTGAGGAATATAATGCATATCGTATTGAGCTATAAGATTCCCCAATTAGCTAGTCTAGAGTTGAGAATACCGGGTTTCTTTATCATAATCCTGATGGGATTCACTCTGGAAATGACGTGAATCGTTTGACCGATAATATAATGTCGCATCTTCTGAACAGCAAACATTAATGCTAGGCATTCTTTCTCGATTGGAGAATAACGCGGTTCAGCACCTGTCATTGTGCGACTGAGATAATAAATAGCCTGTTCATGGCCATCTTTATTTTTTGGGCGAGTAATGCACCGAGAGAATGATCCATGGCTCGAACATATAGAAGGAATGGTATTCCCGAGATGGGAGGTACCAAAATGGAAGGGTTCATGAGATACTGTTTGATAGCGTCAAATGCTTTTTGATATTCTTCGTTCCAGACGAAAGATATACCTTTCTTCAAAAGTTTGTTGAACGGTCTGCAGCGTCCTGATAAGTTAGAGATAAATCTCCTGATATAAGCAATTCTTCCTTGAAATCCTCGTAGCTCTTTTAAGGTGCGTGGAGGACGCATCTCTTGAATGGCTTTGATCTTCTCGGGATCCACGTGTATACCTTTAGCGGTAATGACGAAGCCGAGAAATTTGCCACTAGAGACGCCCAGGAAGGACTTAGTAGGGTTCATCTTAAGTTGATGCTGACGCATTAAATCAAAAATAGTCTTCAAATCTTGGATATGATCCTCCTTTCGTCGACTTTTGACTGCAATATCATCAACATAGCATTCGACTATTTTTCGGAGATGTTCGCGGAATATAATGCTCTTTGCTCGCTGATACGTTGCTCCTACATTTTTGAGACCAAACGGCATCACTGTATAACAGTATGTACCGATCGGCGTTCTGAAGGAAGTATGTCTCTCGTCATCTGGAAACATTTTGATTTGATTGTACCCCGAATACCCATCCATGAATGACATTCGTTCGAAACCACACGTGTTATCGATCATGACGTCAGTAATTGGAAGAGGAAACTCATCTTTAGGACAAGCCACATTAAGATCGCAAAAGTCTATACAGACTCGGATCTTGCCGGTCTTTTTGAGGACATGAACGATGTTTGCCACCCATTCAGGATGTTGTTCCTCTCGAATAAATTCAGAAGCCATAAGCTTGTTGACTTCAACTTCAATTGCATCCATAATGTCTGGACGAAATCGTCGTTGTTGTTGTTTGACCGGTTTAGCATTTGGCATGATATTAAGTTTGTGCAGTGCGATCTTCGGATCTAGTCCTGGCATATCCTCGTAGCTCCAGGCGAAGACATCGATATAATCATGAATAAGCTTGATCATGTCTTGCTTATCTGTTTCTGAAAGACTTTTACTGATGAATATTGGTTTGGGGGATCCCTCTTCACCAACATCAATTTGGATCAATTTATCTTCAGTGGGAGGTTCTCTTTGCTCGAATCTGAATTCCTATTGGTTATCTAATCTTTGAGCCCATTGTTCTGATTCGGGTGATATTTCAAATCATCCTCATCTTCATCATTTTCTTGTGGGCCATCGGCAGAGACCATATTGATGGATAGAATAGAACGATGAAGATCGCCAATACTTGTGTCAGAATCCCAAGAGAGGGAATCGAAAGACTCAGATCGTTCGTCTCTATCGGATTCTGAATCCTCATGGACTGCGTTAATAATGGAGATAGGAGCAATGTAATCTAAACCACATTTGTCCTTCCGTATGTTAATGGAGGAATTCGAACAGGCATTCTTCTTTCTTTTCCATTATTGAGGCTGGTTCTGAAGTTATAACCCATATTCTTGATGATATTTTTGGACTGCTGACTGTAGCGACGTAGTTGTAACCTTCCAGTATCGTCGTTTTTGTCATCTTCTTCCAGGTTAGGAGGATTCTGGGGTCCTTTATAGAAGAATATTGGATTTTCTCCCAACTTTCTAATAGGGACCACGAAGTATGATTTTTGTATAGACTCTAATAATACTTCTGTGTGAAGAGTTTGAACAACTCCTATAGTTAGTGGCTCTAAGCTATCTAGCAATTGTAAATAACTTTGTACATAATTACAGACATCAATATACTGTAAAGGAGATGCTTCATTAATATTAGATGCTGTATTTACAGAAGAAGGCTGAGCCTTATCAGACTTAGTCAAATTAATGACTAAAGGGGGAGCAGAAGAACGATCAGAAGTTTTGTTTCGATTAAGATCGATAACAAAAGGCTCAGAAGAGGTGAGCTCCCTTGAAGAAGATCGTGGATAAGTAGTACGTCCACTGACTAGAATGACTAGAGTATCTGGTCTAGCCTGAGAAGATGGAGGGGGAGTGGTGCGTCCACTGACAGAAATTATCAGTGAACTTTGTGGGGCTTGGGAAGATAATGCAGTAGTACATCTACTGACAGGAATTATCAGTGAACCTTCTTCAGATGGTTTAAGAGACTGCGGATGAGTGATACGCCCTTTTACAGGAATAACAAATGTGTCGACTTTTGATGTCTCATCGTCGTTATCCATAGCTTGCAAGACTTTTGAGTATTCATCTTTGTACATGCGAGAGTCATTGAAGTAAGCTTTGACTCCTCTGAATGGATAGAGATCTGCAACTTCCTTTTGAACCTCTCCATTATCATCAACATATTTGAAGCATTGATGAAGAGTCGAAGGAACAATATTATGTTCATGCAAGAATGGTCTCCCTAATAGATCATTATATGAGCAACCATGATTGTCGATGATATAGAAAGTAACCTTAGTGCGAAGATTGCCTATTTGAAATTTGAGGCAAATCTTGCCCAAAGGCTCACTTTTTCCTTGATTAAATCCGAGGATGGTAGTGATAGTACTGGAAAGACTATGCACGGGTATTTTCAGTGCATCTAGCATAGTTTTTGGCATAATACTAAGAGCGGATCCTGGATCAATCAGTAGACGATCAACCTTCATAGAATCGACATATCCTGTATAATATAAAGGACGGTCATGTCGATTATCCTCTAGCAGCATATCGTCCTGCGTAAAGGTAATGTTTGGAATTAATTCCAATACATTATGGCAATGAAGATGAGAGACTGGTTCTGTTTCCGGCTTCTTGAGAAAAGTCAGGCAGGTTTCTGCTTGAAACAGCGCTTCACTCAAAGTTTCTTGAGTCTCTTTAGAGAGGCGTAAGAGCTCGAAGATTGACAATTTAGCTGGTGTATTGGCTAGTTGAGCTAATATATCAAAATTATAAGGCCTTTCAAGTCCTGTAGGAGATGACTTCTTCAATGGTTTGTCGAAGCGGACTTGTTGTTTGCCTTTGTCAGCTGCTGTTGGTTTAGAAGGAACCGTCTCAACAGGAACATTTGAAGGTCTTTCGTTAGAGATTGATGTTGGAGTTGTAACCGGAGGTACATCAGGAGTTTCTTCAGGAATTTCAGCATAATCTTTCAGATATATTTTTCCTGACCGAGTTCCGGCAAGAACTTCGCCTTCAGGCTCAGGCTCAGTGTCTATCGAAACCATATTGCAATCCTTCATTTTGTTCTTGGTTTTTTGGTGCTTGATAAGAGCTTCAGTCCAGAAACCGAGACCAACACGAGATTGATTATGTCTCAAAGTGAGGGCTAGAGGTGCTCGGAGTCCTTTACCGGAATTCAAACCAGGAGCAGTGGCTAGATCATAACCCATCTTTGCCATTAATTTATGAGATTGTGAACTATATAGATGAAACGCCGGTTTGTATCTATCTTCAAATTGAGGTACAGTTTTTACCTCCGTAGGGGGTGAATTTCCTGCCAAGATGAAAGTAGAGGTTAGAGAAAGATTGGGTGTGATACTAGAAGTCACATTGCATGACTTAATCTTCCCAGGCTTCTTTTTAGACAAAGGAGTCTTTCGAGGAGAAGAGGAAAACGTCTCAAACTCCGTTATTAAATCCGGGTGAATCCACATGATCTCTCCCTTTTTAGTTGTGACAGGAACAAGCCCTTTATTCTGTGCTGGTGGGATGTTCACAACTTCAAGAGTTGCTTTGGGGATAGGAACAATCCCACTTTCCATCATTAACGGAGGGAAGTCACCGAACTGCATTGAAATCACATTTGCTGTGACTGTCTTGTCTTTAGGTGTCAGTGTCACAGCTCCTGATTTAATCATTTCCTGGATCTTTCCTTTTAATACATAGCAAGACCGGATAGTATGACCCAGCATTCTATGATATGGACAGTATTTTGGATGATCCGTCTTGTTGGCTTCATCAGGCTTTTTGATTTCTGGCAATTGTATCTTGTTACCTTTGAGCAAGCATTCAAAGATACCCTGAACATCGTCATCGTCGAAAGAATACTCTTCCTTCGGCCGATGAGGTCTCTGTTGTTGATTTGTTGGAGCTGGGGTAGCTTGGGTAGTCATTATCTCTTGACTCTTGCTCTGGAGATTGACTTCAAGAGCCTCTTTTCCTTTGCGATTGTTGGGTCGAGCACTATTACCAGTACTCTGATTTGATTCCTTGGGAGTCATTTGTACCCCCAGGCCTTTGAAGGTCTCAGCACTGACTTCGGCGGCTTTGGCACTGACGATAAAGAAGGCCAATCTTGGAATTGAGTGGACCCTGTCCGCATGCTGATGATAGGTAAGAGATTCGACTTGCAAGTGTCGATAGTAACAGCATCAGGAGTTCCGAGAGGCATTTTGAGGGCTTCTCTTCTAAATCTTTTAATGAAGCTCTCCGTGCTTTCATTATTATTCTATTTAATTCTTATGAGGGCCGACATGGTCATGTCATTGACGCCTTCATAGAATCGTTCTAGAAACATCTGTTTGAATCCAACAAATAAAGTAATACACCCATCAGGGAGACTTCGATACCATTCATAAGCGGTTCCTTTAAGAGAACCGACGAATACCCGAGTGAGGAGGGCATCGCTTGGTTGCAACTGATCAGTCATTACTTCAAAGTGATTAATGAACTGACTTGGGGAATTAGTCCCATCAAAAAAAGAGATGGTCGGAGGTTTAAATTTTGGGGGATACGATACTTCCTTCCATTGTATGGGATAAGGCTGCTTGATATCCAGTCTTTGTAAGCCATCTTTTTGCTTGAATGCTTCGAACTGAGACCGAAGATTTTTCAACTCTTCAGTGACAGCTCCGGAAGATTGCGGTGTTGTTGTTTGTTGAGTATAATTGGGAGGAGGGACTGCAGCATATGTATCACCCCCAGCTCCGGACTGACTTGGAGTGGGTTGTACAGGAACATTAGACTGTTCCTCCGAAATAGTAGAGGGTTCCGGGTTTGGGACAACAGGAGTATTTAATACCACTGGCGGTACTGTTGTTTGAACTTGCTGGGTTCGTTGCTGAGCTTGTATAAGAGTGTGCATAGCAGTCAATGTATCTGCCATAGCTCGCAACTGTTGTTCCAAGGAAGAAATCCTCTGTTCATGAGCTTCAGTGTTAGTCGAATGCTCTTGATTACCATCTACCATATAAGCGGTAATCGTTCGAGGAATAGATGATGAAACAGTCTGTTCTGAATCATCGCTGTGAGAATCTGTCTCTTTCCCGGGGCTATTTACGGGAGTCAATACTGGGAAGTTGGACTCTCCAAGGAAGTCCTCTGTGATCTCCGGATTATCACTTGGATAAGAAGAAGCAGAGACCCTGGTCGAGGCTCCGGTCCTGGATCGGGTGCCGAGGTAAACACCATCTTCAGAATCTGACATAACATCAGATCATATTCTACCCCCAAAGTTTTTGGAGGTCATGTTGACAGAAGCATAAAGAGGTTCGTCTTCGTCCAGTATTGGTTCATGTTGAATCCGTTCGAAAACATATCGTCTTTTTGGTGAACAACAACACTGAATCACAACTCGAGGTTGGAAGTTACAACCATGCTTTTCATGGCAAATATGAGCAATATCATAGCCAGATGGAGTGTCGATTCTCCGTTTGTTTTGCAAATATTCCCGGAGATCTGTAGGAACAGATTGGGAAGTACTTGAAGATAGTTTCTGTGTAGAAACTTGTCTTTTATTCTTCTGTCTTCTCGGTTCTTGAGTGTATAAAGACTGATTAATTTGAGCGATATAGTTCTTGGCATATTCTGCATCAGGATCTAGTATACTTGTCTCAGTTTGATAAGGCTTCTTTATACCGGAAGTGGAACCGAGACGATTCCGGTTAAGCTTGTTACGAAGATCCGTAGGAGATATGACTTTAGTATCAGTCTTGAATACTTGTAATTTGCCTTTCTCAGATCGAGAAATTTTGAGAGAAGGAAAATGGACATTATTCCGACTGGGAGTCGGTAATAATCCATCTTTAGAGGAAGTAGCCAAACGGCGTTTTCTTTTGTTTGATCTAGTAAAAGTACTAGTCAAATTAACTCCAGAGGTAAAGACCTTAGGAGTAGAGGAGTTGACTAAAGAGTCTTTCTCCTTGGTTGGCACAAGATGTGCAAGTTGTGGGGGAATCATTTGTATGTTCTGTGGAAAAGAACCCCCAGCCTGATTTTGAGAAGCAGTCAAAGGACTGTATTGGTTGGCATACGCTGACTTTAGTTTGGAATTCTGGTCATACGCTGCCTTTTTACTAGCATACGCTGGCTTTGGCTTAGCGTATGCTGCCTGCTGTTGGCTTTTGTCGTACGCTGCCTTTGCCGTACGCTGCCCTTTGACTGCCATACGCACAGAGTCATTAATGGCTAAAGAGCAGACTGCTGTCGTAAGGGTAGAAGGAGAAGAGACTTTAACATGTCCAGAGATAGTTTTCCTTGGACACACTGACTTGGTTAAAGAACCCACTTTGTTAGCGTGACTAGGAGAAGCCACTGTTGCCGTGTTCAGAGAAGCCGAGGCGTGCTTCGTTGAAGTTGGAGACACGTTCTTGTCAGCGTGAGTGACAGAAGCGTCTCGGGCCGTCGAAGAAGACTTAGGGACATAGACAGAACGTCCCTTCTTCTTGGCAGTAGGAAGAGCGGAGGAAGCAGTTCGGCCCTCCTTCGCTTTGAGCATTTCTTCGTAAGCAGATTGGTCAAATTGTACGACCATCACTTTCTTCGTCGAACCGATCGACGAAGTATCGCATTGAGTTGTTGCTATCTCGTTGGAGGAGACAGCTTTCCCCAGCAGAGCCGCCAATTTGTTTTAAATAAATAAATTCACTTTATTTATTGTGTTTTTGAGAAAATTACAACTGTAGGAATCTAATCTAGAAGACGATTACTTTATCCCTTGGACGATGCGATGAAGAAAACTCGAACTTCGAAAAACTTGGACAACAACTGGGCAATCTCTCTGTTCTCTCTGAATTGAATGTAGTCTCTGATGAAGATGAAGAAACTCTCTTTTATAGAGTTCTGGATAACTGTTCTGAAGCATACGCTCAGTCAGTTACTTGACGTGTGCATAACTGCAGGGACGCATGGCGAATTCTGATGGAGACACATTAGAGTGCGGTTGAAAGTAGTGGACTAGAGCTAGGAGAGATTGATGGCATAGATGCCACGTTGCATAACTTCTGAGTAAGTGGGTAACTGAGTACAGGACACGTGAGAACGTGTGTTGACTGTACGTTTAAAAGTCATCCTGAATGCATTTGCTGTGATACGCTGTCTTTGTTGAAGAGGAGTCATACGCTACCTTTCGAAGACATTATGCTGACTTGGATAGTATAGAGTCATATAAAGCTGATACGCTCACTTTATTAACAAGGAGTCATATGGAGTCCATACGCTCACTTGATTGATAAGGAGTCGTATGGAGTCCATACGCTCACTTGATCGACAATGAGTCGTATGGAGTACATACGCTCACTTGGTTGATAAGGAGTCGTATGAAGTCCATATGCTCACTTGATTGACAAGGAGTCGTATGAAGGCCATACGCTCACTAGATTGACAAGGAGTCATATGGAGTCCATACGCTCACTTGATTGACAAGGAGTCGTATGGAGTCCATACGCTCACTTGGTTGGCAAGAAGTCGTAAGCATTAAGGGAGTAGACACGTGGCTGTCCTCAATCTTCTCAAATATGCCATATCTTCTAATAACTGACAAATATCTCTCGAGCGTCGTGTTGCAGATATGATGGCCGACAGACTGTCAGAAATGACAGTAATGATGACTGTGCATTTATGATGGCTGATGAGCTGTCCTCGTAAGAGACAAAATCAATTCTCGAAAACCCATACGACGGTTAATCTTCATAGGGCAGCTGTCTTTGCACGAAAGACGAAGTGTCAGATTCATCCTCCATTAAACGTATGCTGTGCTGTCATTCAAGAAATAATAAAATATTCACTGAGCGTACGGCTTTTGCTGAGCGTATGGCCTTGAGCGTATGGCTTTGGCTGAGCGTATGGCCTTGAGCATATGGCTTTGGCTGCACGTATGGCCTTGAGGGTATAGCTTTGGCTGAGTCTTATGTCAGCGTGTCATAATTTTCACACCCTACAAGACCCCCGTCAAAGTTTTCGAACTTTATAAATTTCAAAAGTTCGAAATTACTTTGAACTTAAAGTGGGAATAAGTCTTGACATGCTGGCATGATTTTGTTATCTTTCTCAATATCAGTGCAAATCTTTAGGGATTCTGTTTAAAGAACGACCGCCGTTTAAACTTCTCTTTTCCTCTATAAATAGGTCTTTCAAAACCTAATTCATTTCTTTACTTCTGTATTTGTCTTCGAGAGAGAAAAAGCTTCAAAACTCAAACTTCTTCTTCTTCGACTCAATCTTCATCAATGGCGCCCAAAGTCGACGCTGCTGCGAAGGGAAAGGGGAAGGCTCCTGCGGAGTCATCTCGACCTGCCGCCGCTGCTACTAAGAAGACTGCTGATGAGCGTATTCGACGAAGTGAACGTCCATTGAAGCCCCTCTATGGTGAGGATGGAGATGATGAACAGTAACTATCCCCTATTTAGGGCTCTGGTTAGGACAAGATCATAAAACGTATCCCTTTTTAGGGTCAATACGTCAGAAAATACGCTTCCCTCTTTAGGGTTTAGTCGTATTCCATATTTTTCGTTTATACGAAAAAATATGTTTGGAGCGTATTCTGTAAGATACGCGTATCTTTGATAGTAATGTCAAAATACGCTATTTTGAAGGAATACGCTATATCAAGTTGTCTCACTGAGATACGCTAACTCTTTTGTTAGCGTATTTTTGATGAACATTTTGTCAACCATACGTTGATACGCTTAAGAAAAAGACCCAATCATCCTCTAATCTTTGAATAAAAGATGAGCGTAAACTGAACTTAAAATTCATCATACGCCTAGGATAGACTGAGCATAAAAGTGATCTCTGAACTCGTCATACGCTTAGGATAGACTGAGTGTATGTTGATCTTTGAACTCGTCATACGCTTTGGATAGACTGAGTGTATGTTGATCTTTGAATCTGTCATACGCTTAGGATAGACTGAGCGTATGTTGATCTTTGAATCTGTCATACGCTTAGGATAGAGTGAGCGTATGTTGATCTTTGAATCTGTCATACGCTTAGAATAGAGTGAGCGTATGTTGATCTTTGAATCTGTCATATGCTTAGAATAGAGTGAGCGTATGTTGATCTTTGTGCTGAAGATTTCTAACTTCTTATTCTTCTTTTGCAGTGGATATTCTGGCTCAGGATGCACAATTTGAAGGATGTGTAGGAAACAACTATAATAGTGACCTATCACATGTCCGTTTTCCTCAATTTGATGGGCCTTCCACAAGGATAGCTATTCTGACAAATCAGGAGAATGACACCATGCTGAATATGATGAGTGGACTGCCTCTACAAAGTGTGGATAGTGCTACCCACTCGAAGCCAACATTTCTTTTTGGAGATGCTATTGATATAAACTCCCAGCCTGCTCTTGATAAAGTGTCATACTCATATTATAGAGATGGTGATGCGAATCAGCCAATGTATCTGACTGGTTTGTCCAAAAGCATCAACATAGCTCGCTTATTCCACGCGAGTCATCAAAGGCAAATGAAGTGGGATATCACTCCATTCCGTCAAGTAAAAGCTGGATGGATAGGATACAGTCAAGAAAGATTCCGCAGTGGTACTGAACCACATGTCTCAGTTTTGCGAGGATTGCTGCCAGCTACCATTCCTCCTGAGGACTCAGCACTTCTGAGGCCAGTTAGAGTCCCAATCTTTGCAAATGAATTTGTTCAGCTAGAAAATGCTATTTACCCAAAATAGTCTATGAGGCTTACTGGTCTGGTGAACCCGGGGAATACCAGATGGACTGTTCTTGTAAGATGGATTCTGAACAACTTTGGGGAACAGTTAAAAGCGATAGGCCTATATAATGCCATCAAGTGCACCGCTTATGGTTTTAGGCCAAACCCAGATTTGTTCTTGGCATTTGCGGAAAGGTATAATTACCGTACCGGCACTTTCATGACTCCAAGAGACGAGATGGGATTCGCCCTCCATGAGATGGCATACATTTCTCAGCTGCCAACAGGAGATTTGCCATATGAAGAGTATATTCCTTTCATCGATGAAATGAATAAAATTTTCGATGCCAACCCCCTGGTTCTTCATGTATTTGAAGAATTAATGTGCCATTACAGTATATGTAAGGCTTTTTATAAGGCACAAGGTACAGAGGGAGGTTCCAACCGCTATTCTTCTAAGTGGATGGCCTATTTATTCCAAGGCCGCACTGAAGAAGTTCAGAAGAAGAAGAAGACTGATCAATATGTCGGTCGCTTTAAACCCCTGAGTCAAGCTGAGATTGACAAACTAATCCAGGACACCACTCATGACGACATCATCATTGAAGAAGACGAAGACACCTACAAAGCTGTTGATAGGTTGGAGACCTATATAAAGCAAGGTGGCCGAAAATTATCTGATGAAGGTCATCTAGCTGGATTTATATCCCTCTGGCTGAGAAAATTTGTAGTACCCGGCACCTGTTCAGCAGACAGGATGCACATAGGAGTTGTTTTTGCAGCAGTCCGTCTGACTTTCGGGTACAAGATGGATTTGTTGACAGCAATGACATGCCGTCTGAATGCTGGCTTAAGGGCATATACAGACAGGATGTTTGAATTGGCGAAGAAGAAGCTCACAACTTTTCCTCGGGTAGAAATGCCCTTTACATATTTATTTGGGTGGCTGCTTCTCCATTTCGAATCTCTCATGAGTGTTGGAATGGCTAGACCAGACGATACCTTTTTGGAAAGATATCGTCATACACCAAAGTGGAGGTATGACACTCTGACAGACTGTAGAACCATATTAAACAGGGAAGAATTATGGAGTTTCACTTGTGTTCCTCCACCTGTTGGTTATGAAACCATGTCTGAGAAGTTAATTGATGGCATTGGTGCCAATGAGTTAGATGATATTCAACATGAATGGCTGAAGATGATCAGGCCATCTCACTTGATCTGTCGCCGTGACGATGTCACCTATCTGGAGCCGTATCTTCTGAGTAGGTTTGCTCGGCAATTTGGCTATGATCAGTTGCATGTGGAAAATGCAACGACATGTTTTGACCACCAAGACGGATTAATCGATGGCGCCAGAGCTTGGATATACTATATTGCCAAAGGTACCGGGGCTACCTTTTCCATGCCAGATCCGGTTACTTATCGGAGAGGAGCTAGAATGTTGGCGGCTTATGCCAGATTCTATGTATCGGCTAATACCTTTGATAAAAAATTCAGCATCTTAGGTAAAAGCTTCATCCATGTTGATAAGAGATCAACCAAATCAGCCCTGCCAAGAGATTGTCATGACCGAGAAGATCCTATGGCTACTGATGAAGTTTATGATGAAGTTTTAGAGAATTTCTTCTCTGACGAACTTCATCAGCCATTACATGTACCTCTTGGAAGTGCTGAAGAGAGTGTATCTGCCGACAGTACACCGAAAAGGAAGCGGGGCAAAGATGCTTCTGGGCCTGTTCCAAAAAGGGTTCAAAATTTCTTCATTTGGAAAAGTGGGTGTTACAAGTCTACCCTCCTTAAAAGAATTTCGTCCTCGAAATTAAGATAGTCGTACTCTTTCCAGGTCAAACCTCCAATCAATCAAAGTCTCTAATCATACAATCCTATAATCATATGCGTTTATCTAAAATCATGAGATTCAAAATCTTCGTCATACTAGTAAGCAAGGCTACGATAATCATAGAGTCCCCAACTATGGTACATACCTCTAGAATCATCGTATTTAAAATTTTCGCATTGTCGCATGCTTGGCCGCGAAAACCTTAAATTCCTATGCCCGAGAAATACGTCCAAAATCTGACTATATGTCCTCACTATGCTAGCTAATAGGACTGTAGAAAATTCTAAATTCCATAACTGAGGCAACCTAGCCCATACGACTAATATTGGAAAAATCAAAATAAAATCAACACGGAATACTAAGAATCAAATTTATCGATGAACAAGGAGGTAGACAAAACTATCGGAATTGGATTTCAAGATAGTTATTATAAGGCAAAAGTGGGAATGGAATCGAGAAGAACAGAACTTGCAAGTATCCCTCCTACTGCCAGTGCATCCTCAACTGTCATGGCGAAAGCTTGCCCCTGCTGGCCTCCTCCTCTGGCATGCTGCTGATGCTGGACAAACCTCTACTGCCCTGTCGGAGCCCTAGATCTTGCTGCTGCCTAAGTCAATGGTGTCTGGTTCTTGGGACACTCCCTACACTGATGCTCCATTGAACCACAAAGTTAATACCGGCCTAGTCTCTTCCTACAGTCATTCCATCAATGACCCAGCTTCTTGCAGAAAGTATAACTAATGGGCAGCTGCTTGGGTGCCTGTTGGTAAAGTGTATGTCCCTGGCACTGAAACTGCTGCTGAACAGGCCTCTGCTGCTGCTGCTGTTGAATCTGTACATGAGGCCTCTTAGCCTGGCCTCCGCTGCTGCTGGCCCCATGAGCGTTGTAGAAGCATAAAAAATATGGGATTCATGCGGATTACAAATTGTCGCATAGGTACCTGGGGCCAAACAGGTCCTCATGAAGGAAAGTTGCATGACATATACATCTCATCGACAAAACAGCTGTGGAAGGAAGATATGCGGCCAAGAGGAGCAGTTCGACTGATAAAGCTGACAAGTCTTAGCAAAACATGACAGTTCTGACACTTCGACAAGAAAGATAAGACGTGAGACATCGCCCAAAAGTAGGGTTCGTACGCCTCCATGCGGCCAGAAGAGTGTCATCTAAGCCGCATGAACCTTATGCGGCTCAGACTTATGTGGCCCCAAAAGTATCAAAACTTCATACAGCCAAGAGCAACTATGATTCAAGCCGCATGAGTCTCATACGACCCCACATGATCGATACGCAACAGGACACGTGGCAATTTGACCAAGTCCTTAACTACCCAGATTTGCTACAACAAAATCCCAATAAATCTACAGATGGCAGCCCAAGAGCGGGTCTTCGCGTGCTAATCAGCCACGTGGCCACAAGCTGTCTATGCGGCTCAAAATACATCCTATTATAAATAGCAGGGTGCCACACCCCTGCAAAAGGCTGGCAACCTTCAAGAGAAAAGCAATTTCTTTGCAAGCTAGAGACTGCATCAGATAGTCCACGGAGTAAGGCAGAGTTGATAGCAGTTTCCTGAGCCTCCACCGTCACCCCCCAGAATCAAAACTAAACAATTATACTTAGATTGTTTCCTAGGATTTCTTTCTAGGCTTTCCTTTGTACAAGCGAGTTTGCAATCAAGTTCAGTGTTCTGTAATACCAGTCTTTGATTTTTATGGCAAACTCGATGGCGACTCTGCTGGGGTATGTCCTTCTCTTCTGATGAAAAACTGGTGACGCAATCTGATGTATCCAAGATCGGCTCTATACAGTAAATGCTTGTGGTTCGCTTCGACCAACAAGCCTTTAAAGAATTGCTCTCTAAAGGGAGCGCCAACCCGTCTCAGAAGCGAGCTAACCCAAAGAGGACTCGCAAGGCGTCGGTACGCAAAATTGCTGCCCCGGACCAAGTTCTCGAAGAAGCTCCTTCTGCAGCCCAAGACGGTGACCAAAGCTCTCATACGACTTTGCTTCCGACCGCATAGGACCGCACTGTCCCCAAAATGAGCAGAGGAAAACACTACGATGCTGAGTTTTTGGGGGCACAAGGGAACTCCGTGCAGACAAAGAAGAAGCCGTATAGAGGAGGTCGACAGTCTGTCCATACGGCAACCAACTCTGGCCACAGGCAGATGACTCATGCGGCAGCCAACGCTGGCTGCAGTAAAATGATCCATGTGGCAGCCAACGCTAGCCGTAAGAAGATGGTCCATGCGACGACCAATCCTGGCCTCAAATAGGACATCTCATGCGGCCCTGTCAGAAGCTTTATGTTCGACCACCTCTCATGCGGGTCCGGTGCCATGCGACTCACTAAAGATGTGGGATGTATCAATCTGGACTCCTTTTACTACACGCCTTTGGGTGCCAAGTCAAAAAAGTCTAGGACAGTACGGGCCCAACCAACCCAGTCAACTGTCCAAGTTGTTGACTGTCAGCGGGCCCCGTTGACTGTTACACGGGCTCCTGACGGAAAGTTGTACAGAACCACCCACATCAAGTCCTCCAAGGCTAACGGACAGGGTAGGTCTTTAAAGTCTCCCTCTGAAGATCCAGAGCAAGTACTTTTACTAGCCACGGATCAGGGAGCAAACATGATGCCTAAGTACCCGTGCGCTCAGGATTTCCGAGTTCACAAGTTTGGTACAAAGGTAGACCAGCTTCCTACCGACTTACGCGACGTGATTACTCACAAACGCAAGGCGACAGCGTCAGCATACAATGAGTCCCTCTTGGGGCATTGTTGCACACAAGTCATCATCAACTGCTATTGCAACAAATCAGCAGCACCTGAAGATCGACAGTCAGTTTTTCAGCGACTGTAGCAGCCAGCACCTGTCTGAAAACAACTCAAGAAATAGGTGCAAATTCCAGGGGACGAGGAGTTTTCTTTCGCCTCCTGTAATTCAACTCAAAAAGTTCCTACTGGCAAGGGAGGAAAGAAGACAGGCTCTTCCAGCCCGGCTATCTCGGCCAGTATTGCAAGGAGACCCTCATCTGGGGGGTTCTCATCAACCACAAGGGGTGTCTATTTAGGCACTTGATCCAAGAAGAAGCTTTCGGTACCCGACGGTGCACCTTCGGTCTCCTTGAGAGTAGATGAAGCTGGGGATAGCGGTCCCCTCAATGTATGTGATAATTCGGTGTACCAAGAGCATATACAGGGGGTAGAGATCCCCCAGAACTCTGCAACAGAATTTCCTGAGGGCCGCCACCCTCACCAAGACGATACGGCTTCCTACACAGGTGGTAGCACCCCTTTCGAGTCAGAAGAAGATGACATTCTGACATTTCCTGATGATTTCTCTATACAAGGGTACGGCACCGAGAGTACCTCTGCCACAATCCCTTCCACTTCTATCCACGTGAGGATAGTCTTTATGGCTGACGATGATCATGAAGCACCTTCCGACTGGCAACAGCTAGAAGTGCTGGAAGCCATGCTCCTGTCCTTTGTCAAGTCCGTGGACGAGATCAAAGCCGCCTTGCCAACTCAACCTGCGAGGACACCCGAACAAATAACCTTGGGACCCGCAGTGTCTCGACCCGCACCCTAGAGTAAGGGCACGAGAAGTGGGTACGTCCAGCCTACGCCGCAGTATCGGCTATAGAACGCTGTCCTAGGTCACAACATCTAACAATATAAGGTACTTGTACAGTATATACACTTTGAGTGGAGGTGACAATACAAAATACAGTCTCAATCACATCTAAGACAGAAAATAGAACGATATCATAAATATAAAAATCTCAAAGGAAGTACAAACAGAAAGGGAAATAAGTCTAAGTGTCTAAATGACACAATTACAGACATAATACAACTCAATCCCAAATGACAACATAAGTAAGATAAAGCCTAACTGAACTAGTCTAGGCAGTAGGGTGATAACATCAGCTAGAGCTGAGTCCACCTGAGAGTCCAGCTTGCAAGTGTCGTCTAGGGCTGCTCCGTAATAGGTAGTACAGAAAACCTCATCCTCATCCTCTGTAATATATCAACAGGTCCAGTCAGGACAAGAGCGAGTACAATACATCTCACGCAGTTCATATCATGTCAGAAGAAAATAAACATGCAATATAGTACGATATATGAATAACTAAAGGAAAGTACATGAAGTAAAAGAGATAGCTGTAATGTAAATATCTACTATAAGTAGAGAACTATCAGTGACTAGTGAATCAGAGTACAAGCTAGACATGTGAACAGGTGGAGGTGATTCAAGAGAGGTGATTCATGATTATACTACTTGGAATTATTCACATGCTATTTCTACTCCCCCAGCCCCAATTAATACACAAGGATCCAGACATGTTACGTTAAGATTCAAGATTTCACTGCCTCCAAGATGAGAGCACACGTAAAATTGATTCATGGGGGCTCTACGAACATGGGAGTACATGAATCCAGAGAGCATGAATAGTGAAGCATGATGATACATGATGTAAGTGAAACGCACAAGACATGAAGTACCTGATGCTCCTGAGGGGAATAACATCTCATAAAATGATCCATATAGTAACAATCCGTGTTACCAACGTGACAACATACAAGTAAAGTAAATCTAGAGCAGGAATATAAGTTCTAGCAAGTATAAAACGGTCAGAGAATGTACTCATACCTAGGACCGTATTACCAACACACGACACGAGGCAATCCAGGATACGAGCTCGTGTACCTAGGTTCGCCACACATAGGGCTTCGTGCCTAGGACCCTGATACGAGCCCAAGTGTCGCCGTGTCCATACGGGAAGCCCGTATCAGAGTGCGGTTTCTGTGCGCACAGTCAGTGTATAAAATCGGTGTGCATGGGATTTTTCCCCCGATACGACTCAATACGACACGAGACTCAAGGGGGTGTTGTCAGTGTCCTTGGTCCATACCAAGTGGCAGGCCGCCACGTGGCGTGTCATGTCCACACAGCAGATCGGGTAGCATGACACTGAGCGGTGTCAGCATGCGCGTGATGCGTATCCGATTTGGACACGAAAAACACAGTAATCTCGACTCAGTCAAGTAGATTTGTGATCTACAATTAAAAACCTATTTTTCCATTCAATTAGTTTCTGAAATTAACACCTTTTAATTCTCACAAGAATTTCATCGAACACGTTATTAAATTTACTGATACGTGTCCGATACGGACACGAAATGGACACTACCTAGCACCAAACTATCCCTACAGCTAGGGTATACATATATGCATGCATCTATGAAAATAAAGCACAATTTTACAAGGGTTTCATGGGGTTTACCTATTGAGAATGATTCTCAATGAAAAATGTGAGGTTGAGGGTTCTCCTTCGAATTTCAATCGATCAAAGTAATCCCAATCCTAGCTAGCAAGTCCCTACTAGCTCCAACTATGGTAGAGGGTTATGATGCAATTGATTAGGGCCAATTTGGGCTTGATTTGGATATTAGGGGAAGGAATTTGGAGAGGAATTTCTAGGGTTTATAGCAAGTGTAAAAAGGGACAAGGGCTTTGTTAATGTGACTTTATAGGAAGAGGAGGGGGTGTTTGATGGCTGCCATTGATTAATTAGGGTTAGGTTTTAGGTCTAGATGAGTGGCTAAGAGTTGTCCACCCAATTCCAAGCTCTCATATTGGTTCAACTAGTCATAGGCTAACTTTTCCACAAATATCCTAAGAGTAATATCTTACCTAGAATATCTAGATATTATAACCTTGTCATGACTAGGTTACCCTAATCAATACACTAAGCCCAAGGCTAATCTAGATTAGGCTAAGTTTCTAGGTCAAGTCTCAACCTAATAATTAGCACATATTTAATTAATACAATTTACAATTTCACAAAATTGTCAAAATGACCAAAATACCCTTAGGCTAAAAAGTAGTAATTAGTCATCCTAATCACACGACTATGCTCCCTTGGTCATGGTTAGACTCTAGGCCTAGCAATTCTAGGGTTACACTAGTTAACCATCAAAATCACATTTTAATATTTTAAATAGTTTTAAATTAATTAAAAATCACCAAAAATCATAACATAGTTTTAATATTATTATTAAATGATTATAATAACAAAATTTCAAAAATTACCCTTATTTTAGAAAATTGGGTGTTACAAGTAGTCAATACGGATTCCAACACTAACGCCCTTCCTTTTGGTGATGATCCCTTAGCAGCATCCGTTCCTTCAGCTGCAGATGAAGCCAAGGAGGCAAGGAGGGAAGTCCAGGAGCTTTGGGCAATGTTCAATACCAAAGACTCCTCTCGGGATCTCAGAATACGGCTGCCATATCCTGTTGCATGGAGAGACGTGCCTTTTCCATCGTGGTACAAGCCATTCCATATCGATTCCTATAATGGGAATACCTCTGCTAGTCGGTACATACTTACTTTGAAGTCACGATCGACCACTTGCCGTATAGTGATGCCATCCTCACGCGACTATTCATCGGAGGATTGGAGGGAATCGCGTTCGACTAGTATCGCAACCTTCCCAACAACTGTATTCACTCTTTTAACGGCTTCAAACACATGTTCCTGTAAAGATTCTACAAAATGGGACATGATGTAACGATGTCATCTCTCATGGACGTCATTCAGGGAGAGAGAGAGATGACAAGGAACTATATCGAGCGGTTCCGCCAAACCGCAATGAGGTTGCCCCAAGGCAATCCCGAGAGCTCCTTGATTGAAATCTGCCAGAAGAAGCTGCTCCATGCAATTAGCCTCTGGATGGGCGACGATCAGTTCAGGGATTAGACAACTTTTATCATAAGTGCTACCAACGCAGAGGCAAAATTGAAGAAAGCTCGCCAGCTGGGATTACATTTTCCAAATGGAGAAGATAAGGACAAACGTCCTGGGTCCACCTCCAGTAACAGCAACAGTGGTGCCACCACTAACCGGGATAACAAGGGCAAGCAGGCCATGGTCGATGATGTGACTCTGAAGCCCGAACAAAAATAGGTGGAAGGATCGTGGCCCAAGGTCAATTACTCATTTGAAGATAGTCATGTCAAACCTATCTTCGATATGCTTTTGTAAGGGGGTAGGATCCAGCTCCCTCCACCATGGTGCGAGCCCCGAGCAGCAGAAATAGAGGATCCAAAATACTGTCACTTCCTCCGCTATGTCCATCATTCCACTCATGAGTGCTTCCAATTAAAGCGGTACATTCAGAGTCTTATCGACTCTAAAGCTTTGTCGATGTACTTCGAAGAGGCTACCGTGGCGGCAAACATGGTGTCTATTCAGTTCAACGACTTCCCTCCGACAAGTATTCCAGACGGGGTCATACCTGTCCCTTGGGCAACGATGGAGGTTACTAACCTTCCATCCGTCCGGAACCAAACATCTGGATTGGTACCTCTCACCACATCACGAGAAGAGATCATGTGGGTGCATCCAGACTTGGTGTCCGAAGTTACCCAGGGGGTGTCATCTCCTACCAGCAAAAAAAAGGGCAGGAAGTCCAGAGCCTGCCACATAATTTCAGCCGAAGCCGAAGAAGCTGTAGATGTTGTTACCCGGTCTAGAGCACAAGTCCAGCCCGTACGGAATAATCCAGCCGAAGATCCTCAGCCGACAATGTTGCCTCCCTCGGATATTCCAAGGCCATTTCAGCCTCTACTGGCAGACAAATCCAAGCCAAAGAAAACCCGCTTCGACAGGCCACTCCGCAATGATGTACCTCAGGGACTGGAGAGACCTTACAACTTTGACATATTGGCTCAATTAGCTAATACGCCAGCAAAGTCATCATTGTACGAGCTCCTAAGGCTCTCCAAGGATCTTCGTGTCGCATTAAGCGAAGCCCTCTAGAATGCCGATGCCTACTTAGCTCAGGTCAAGCCTCTAGGGGAAGACCCGCCATCAGATCTACAGGGCGGCGACAACCCAAATACAATGCCCAACATTATATTTACTCTGCAGGACATGTTGATTAAGTTCAATTTGTATGATCGCCCCTTGTACTCTACTGGGTACATAGGCGACATCAAAGTGGATCAGATGCATATCGACCCTGGCTTGTCAATAAGCATCATCCCGAAAAGCCTGCTCCAACTTCTTGGCATCCCTATGCATCGGCTAGCGGCAACCAACACCGCCATTAGCTGTTTTAACTCAGGAAGAAGATATCCCATAGGGAAGATCCGGTTGAAGTGCCAGATTGGTGACCTGAAGACGAAAGTTACCTACTTTGTCATAGATGCAGACACCTCCTACAACATCCTTCTGGGATGTCCGTAGATACATAACTATATGATCGTGCCATCCACCCTTCACCAGTATTTCAAGTATGTCAGTAAGCACGGTTCCGTAAAAACTGAATTCGCCGACATTGATCCCTTCAAAGGGGTTGAATCTTATTACACCTCGGAGGCTTGTCTATATGACGAATCCAGGAAACATATAACAGACGAGCTGGAAGCCATCATAGGGCCGGAAGAACCCTTGAGAATTTGTTTCCAAGCCCGTAAGCCGGGCAAGGCCTAACCCCTAGTTGCAATCTTACACAAAGAGGTGCTCGGCTCTCATGTCTCACCTATGCAGTTGGAACCAATGGTCATTCGTCTTTCGAGATCCAGCCAAGAGCCAAAACCTGGCATGGCGCCAATGGTGATCCGGCTGCCAAAGTCCAATCAAAGGCAACACGAAGATGCAAAGTCCCTTGTAACACCAATGGTAATTCGATTGCCAAAATCTACTCTAAGGCGACCAGAAGACACAAAGTCCCTTGCTGAGCCCATTGTCATCCGTCTTCCCAAGACGAGTCAGCAGCCAAGTGTCGATCCAACACTCTTAGGCAAATCAATACCTCAAGCAGAATCCTTGGAGGTCAAGTTGCCCAAGACGGTATCCCGACCTCTAAGCTCGTAGGGGGTAGCCAAGGAGGACGAAGAACTCGCCAAATACGTGGTTATGTAGGTGGATAGCCCCTCTCCTGATGATGTAATCCCTGTGGATAAAATTCCTTATTTCATCAATAAGAGGCTGCCATTAGACTATTCTGACTATGATAAGCCAAATCTAACGTATGCCGCTCGGGACCGTCTAGACGTTAGCCTGCATATACGGGTGACAACCGTCCATACCCCAAATCGACTTGCTCCTATAAAATGCGCTTACTTTCCGGTCCCAGATAGAAGAGGATGGGATCACACAATCATCTTTGGCCGAAAAGAAGGTCCTCAATCTTTCTTGCCACAAGAGTCCGACCTCGGACCCGACGCTGGAAGACTACCGCTCTACTTGTATAGTTCTCAAGCCAAGTACTTCATGCAAAAGCAGGGGTACGACATGGAGGCTACCCCTGGTCTAAATTATGGCAGTGGTCGACGATTGCCTCTACAGACGCCGGCACCGGCAGGAAAACCTCGGAATCATTATCACAAATCCAGACGCTGCCTTGGATATGTTACTCCACCAACAACGCCCGAAAGTTCTGACGAAGAATACGAGTGGCACTCTCATTCGTCCGAGTCACCCATTTATGACTCCGATAGCAGTATTGGAGATATATTCAGACAGACAATATCTGCCAATATGACATCCGCTGATATCAAAGAAGAAGAAAACAAAGACCTACTTGAACCACTTGAGTTGGAGCCATGGGTCCAGCAACTAGATGCACAATGGAAGAAATATTTTGAACTTCGCGATCCTTCTACTGAAGATGAGGTTATACAAGTTAACCTCGGTGATGAATACTCTCCAAAGCCAATCTTCGTCAGTAAAAGTCTGACAGACGACGAGCGGGAGTCGTTGTTATAACTCGTCAGAGAATACATCGACGTCTTCGCCTGGAGCTATAAAGACATGCCAGGGCTAAACCTCGGGATTACGCTCCATAAGCTCAACATTTATCCGGACGCAAAGCCAGTCAAGCAACAGCAGCGACGATTTCGTCTAGACGTCATGAATTTTATCGAAGTAGAAGTGAACAAGTTTATAGCTAGGGGTTTCATCCATGAAGAGCATCACCCAGACTGGGTAGCCAACGTAGTGCCAGTCATCAAAAAGAATGAGAAAATCTGAATCTGCATCGATTTCTGCAATCGGAATACGGCATGCCCTAAGGATGAATTCCCACTTTCGATCACGGATATAATGATCGATAATACGTGTGGCTTCGAGCGCATGTCCTTTATGGATGGCTTTTTAGGATACAATAAAATCAAGATGGCTCCTGATAATGAGAAGCATACATCATTCCGAATGCCGATCGACGTATATTGTTATACGGTCATGCCCTTTGGCCTGAAGAATGTCGGTGCTATATATCAACGGGATATGAGTGTCATCTTCAGAGATCATTTGTACAAGACGGTGGAGTGTTAGGTAGACGAAATCGCCGTCAAGAGACGCACCAAAAATGATTATTTACATGATTTGAGAACATTATTCGACCTCATGCGGGCACACAACCTGAAGATGAATCCTACCAAGTCTTTTCTGGGAGTGTCCAGCGGAAAGTTCTTGGGCTATTTTATTACTTCCCAGGGCATTCACATAGATATCGACAAAACAAAAGCAATCCTGCAGATGAATCCACCAAAGAATCTCCGCGAACTTCGCGGCCTTCAGGGAAGACTAGCCTATATAAGAGGTTTATATCTAACCTCTCAGGGCGATGCCAACCCTTCACTTAACTCATGAGGAAAGGTGTCTCTTTTGTATGGAACGAGGAATGTTAGTGTGCCTTTGATGATATTAAGGAGGACCTGATGAATTTGCCAGTTCTGGTAGCCCCGGTCGCCGGAAAGCCCTTCCTGCTCTATATACGGGCAATGGAACACTCCCTCGGTGCTTTGCTAGCATAGAGTAATGATGTAGGACATGAACAAGCCATTTACTATCTCAGCCGGATGATGGTAGGACCGAAACATAGGTACACTGTCGTGGAGAAGGAGTGCCTTGCCCTAGTGTTCTCCATTTAGAAAACACGACACTATGTGACAGGGCAGACCATCCATGTTGTTTCACGAGTTAATCTCCTCAGGGTTCTCCTGACCTAGCCAGGCGCACTCAGTTCTCGTCTAGCCACCTGGGCGATACTGTTATCCCTATACGATATAGTCTTTGTTCCGCAGAAGGCTATCAAAGGTCAAGCCGTGGCTGACTTCTTAGCAGCCCATCCAGGCTTAGAAATAGCTAGAATTTATGAAGAAATTTCTGATGAAGTCGTCGCCTCGAACATGACTTCGTACGATGCCATTTGGCGAATGTTCTTCGATGGTGCTTCAAGAACGGGGCCACAAGGTGATATCGTCGCTAGAGACGGGGTGGTATTGATTTCTCCCTCCGGACTAGTAGTCAATTGGGTGTATTCTCTTACAGTACCCTGTTCGAACAACGTAGCCGAATATAATGCTCTAGTCATTGGGCTCTACCTCACAAAAGAAATGGGGATCAGATACCTGGAAGCTTATTGTGAATCGCAGTTGGTTGTTAACCAGATCCGAGATTCATACGAGGTTCGCAATGAGGACCTGATTCACTATTATCAGATAACAATTGCCATCATTGCAACCTTAGAGGGGTTCTTTATAGAGCACGTTCCTAGGCTTCGAAATATCGAAGCCAATGCCCTGGCCGGTCTCGCCGCTTCCTTGGCGCTCCTAAATAACACTTATCATCTAGTCGACATAATAGGCCATGAACTGGTCTGCCCCAAGAATAATATTCAACTGGGTATGAGTTACTCCGCCCAGATAACCAATGACATACAAGACTGGAGACGCCCGCTCATCGACTTTGCGGTCTATGGAATTCTGTCATAGAATGTGAAGGAAGCTACCTCAATCAGAAGACGCTTCCTCAGATTCTTCTACGATACATAGGCAAAAATGTTATATCGACGATCCTACGATGGGCTACTGGTAAGATGCCTGTCAAATACAGAAGCCACAAAGGCCCTACGTGAAGCTCATGACGGTACTTGTGGTGCCCCCCAACCTGGCTCGAAATTACAAGATCGTCTTCACCGGATGGGTTATTACTGGCCCACAATGGTCGCAGATGTAGTTGATTATGCAAAAAAGTACAAGGCTTGCCAGATCTATGCAAATTTTATATATCTGCCATCTGAATTCTTGTACCCGACAGTGGCCTCTTAGCCATTCGAAGTATGGGGAATGGACATCATTGGGCCAATCACCCCACCATCGTCTAGAGGACATCGGTTCATACTTGCAATCACCGATTACTTCTCCAAATGGGCGGAAGCTGTTCCGTTGGCAGAGGTCAAGACATCGAATGTGATTAGCTTCGTAAAATATCACGTCATCTACCGTTTTGTACAGCCTCGGAGGATTATCCACGACAATGGTCCGCAGTTCGCAAGCCATGCTTTCTATCAATTTTGTGATAAGAATCGAATTCAGAACATGGTCTCGACAACATATAACCCCTCAGCCAATGGTCTGGCTGAAGCAATCAACAAAACCATAATCAAGCTCCTCAAAAAGTTCGTGTCTGTAAACAAGTGCGACTGAAATAAAAAGGTTGGTGAGTGCTTATGGGCGTATCGGACGACAATTCGGACGGCTGCAGGAAATACACCATTCTTCTTGGTTTACGGGAGCGAGGCAGTCCTCCTATTGGAAACTCAGATCCCCTCCCTTCGAGTGGCCCTCACCTACCGGTTAACGGCGGACGATAACTACCGCCGACGGCTACAAGAGTTAGAAGCATTAGATGAGAAGCGTTTAAAAGCTTAACAAAGAATAGAGCTCTACCAAGCGCGTATCTCTCAGGCTTTCAATAAGAAAGTCAAACAGAGAATATTCTAAGTTGCCGATCTTGTCTTAGCCATTCGCAAACCAATGGTCATGACTCATAAGACCCCCGGCAAATTCCAGCCTAAGTGGGAGGGTCCGTTCATCATCGAGACCGTATTCTCCAATGGCGTGTATCATCTCGCAAAACAAAATGGAGACTTGCTCATAATGTCCATCAACGACAAGTTCCTCAAGAAATACTATGTCTAAACGACACCTTCCAACTATCTCTCAGATCGTGAGTTATATACCCTCTGGTATCACTGAACTTACGCTCTGGCTTCAAATCTTCCAGATTGTTGAGTTATGTACCCTCGGGTACCACTGAACTTACTCTCTGACCACTCTGAGTGAATTCATATCTCATCTCTTGGTCATATCTATGAACTTCCTGGTTATAGCTCCTCTCTACCAAGAGTTTGTCTCAAAATCTATTACCCGCACCACCAGTGCGCAGAAGGGTAATAGGTCCATAAAAATTATCCTAATCTATTACTCGCACTGTCAGTGCACAAATGGGGTAATAGGTCCACAAAATTTTCCAACACGAAAAATAACCACGTCCATATTATCTCTGAGTTGTTTTCCTATCCATCACAAACAAATCACCCAGTGTATAGAACTTCCACGTTAATAGCACCTCTGAGTTTTTCTGTGTACCCCTATTATGCCTACTCCTACCATGTCCTCATTACCTCTGAGTAGGAAGGCTCTGTTTTGACCCATATTTACCACGTCCTCATTACCTCTGAGTAAATATGTTGGTTTCCTCTATACTTATTATCCGTACTCGTATCGCACTACATAAAAAGGGTAATAAGTCCACAAAAGTTATTCTAATCTATTACTCGCACCATCGGTGTACCAAAGAGTAGTAGGTCCACAAAATATCATTCAAATCTATTTGCTCGTATTTTCATATGCACAAAAGGGCAATAGGTCCAAAAAATCCCCCAATGGGACGTCCCTTATCAAATACAAATGCTGTATTATGCCCTCTAGTACAAGCACCACAAAATATCACAGATAAAGTATGAAGTGAGCATACCCTGTTTATTCAAAATCAGTTGCATTCACAGGACTATACCACCAGTAAAGGATTGCAAAAGAAGCAAAACGCAAGCTACAACTATAGACAG
This sequence comes from Iris pallida, assembly GCA_029216955.1. Taxonomy (NCBI): domain Eukaryota; kingdom Viridiplantae; phylum Streptophyta; class Magnoliopsida; order Asparagales; family Iridaceae; genus Iris; species Iris pallida. Next base: position 6,639,500 of record JANAVB010037818.1, on the reverse strand, counting down.
TCAAAAATACAAAGGCAGATACGAACGTCTAGTTACATGTATTTCCAGAAACAACAAGTACATGGTAGCCCGTGGATCCCTACAGTCAAGGATCATAGCCGTGCTGAGGTATATACCATTCCCTTAGCCATTTCGCATAGGAAAGATCTATTCGACCAGAGTCTTCGACGGGGACAGCAGGGTCTGAACTCCCGATACTACCGCCCTCAGACTTGGGCTCCTCCTTGAGAGCAATCCCCTCCCCGATGGACGCCAGCTCTTCTTTTACCTCAACTTTGGGTATTACCTCCTCTTTAACAAACGATGACTTTTGTTTGATGAAAGGGGGCAGCACCTCTTCCTTCGCAGTGGTCTCAGCCTTTAACACGGATGCTACAAAAAAAAAATCAAAGAAAAGGAGATAAGTCATATAACAAAGAACTCTGTACGGCCTAGCCAGTCATGCGGCCCAGCCAAAACATACAACACCAAAGTCATGAAGTACTCATACAACATTTATACGGTTCAATCATGAAAAACTCATGCGGTCCAATACTCGTGAGGATCAGCCACGAGACAATCAGGCGACCCAGCCATACAGTATTCATGCGGCCCGACCACAAAGTGCTCATACAGCACCTATACGGCTTAGTCATGAAATGTTCATACAGACCCATCTTGAGGCACTCAAGTGGTTCAAGTTCGAATGAGCAGTGGTTATGCGGCTCAGTCCATGCGACCCCATCATACAGAACACATGTGGTCCAGATGAGATGAGAGCACACATCGATCGGGCTTATAGCAGAGGCAGTGTATGACAGGCCCACATGAAAATATGTGCCGTGGCCGTTTAAAATTTTAGTCATCATCTGTTCACCATACTTACTCTTGAGAGGAGGTTGCACGTCGAAACAAATGGAAGGAGCGTCTGGCACTCTCGACAGAGAAGCATGTCACTTCCCTTTGGTCGCCGTACCAGTCGACTTAGAAGCTTTTAGAGCCATTGCAGAAAGCATGAGGAAGTCGAAGGAGGAGAAGGTGAAAGAGGAAGATATCTCTCTCTCTCTCTCTCTGAACGACTCCTATTTATAGAGTTGCTGAAAAGAGACTCTTCGATTCTCGAGATCATAAAAGATAGGGACGACGTTTGGGGAATTTATCCCTAATAACCGTCGAGCGTCTCTTCGGTTTTTGAGATTATTAAAGATAAAGTCAACGTTTGGGGACTTTATCCGTAGTAACCATCGGCTTTATCTCGAAAATAGATCCACAGCCGAATAAAAAAACTAGATGCAGCAGTGACAACTGGCAGGCTCTCTGCAACCCGAAGTGTCCCTGCGACTTAAAGATTTGTTCTGTGGCTCAGGACTTCCCTGCGACTCAAAGATCTCCCTACAGTTCGAAAAGACTCCCCATGGATTAAAGACTCCTTACGGCTTGACATATTTTCATGCTTCTTATTCAAAGTATTCTAAATTTGTAATTTGAAAACTTTGAAAGGGATTTTGTAGAAGCAAAAAAAATATGGGGTTCATACGGATTACAAATTTTCGTATAGGTACTTGGGGCCAAACAGGTCTGCATGAAGGAAAGTCACATGACATATACGGCTCGTCGACAAAATAGCTGTAGAAGGAAGATATGCGGCCAAGAGGAGCAGTTCGACTGATAAAACTGACAATTCTTGGCAAAACATGATAGTTCTGACACTTCGATAAGAAAGATAAGACGTGAGACGTCGCCCAAAAGCAGCGTTCGTACGCCTCCATGCGGCCAGAATAGTGTCATCTAAGCCGCATGAACCTTATGCGGCTCAGACTTATGGGCCCCAAAAGTATCCAAACTTTATACAACCAAGAGCAACTATGATCCAAGCCGCATGAGTCTCATGCGACCCCACATGATCGATACGCAACAGGACACGTGGCAATTTGACCAAGTCCTTAACTACCCAGATTTGCTGCAACAAAATCCCAACAAATCGATAAATGGCAGCCCAAGAGCGGGTCTTCGCGTGCTAATAAACCACGTGGCTGCAAGCCGTCTATGCGGCTCAAAATACATCCTATTATAAATAACAGGGTGACACACCCCTGTAAAAGGCTGGCAACCTTCAAGAGAAAAGCAATTTCTTTGCGAGCTATAGACTGCATCAGATAGTCCACAGAGTAAGACAGAGTTGATAGCACTTTTCCAAGCCTCCACCGTCACCCCCCATAATCAAAACTAAACAATTGTACTTAGATTGTTTCCTAGGATTTCTTTCTAGGCTTTCCTTTGTACAAGAGAGGTTTCAATCAAGTTTAGTGTTCTGTAATACCTGTCTTTGATTTTTATGGCAAACAAGCGTCGCGTCCTCTCTTGAGCTTTTGTTCAAGATCATCCTCTGCTGCTAGGGCACCCACCAGAATCTCCTCAAAAGTGGCACTCCGGCCACTCTTGGTCAAGGACTTGACCTCCTTGACTAATTCCTTCCGGAACCTCTGAGCCTTCGTTGTCTCACTGAGTCCCTCAACAAGCCTGTCCAGATGGCAGAACTCCCCTTCGTACTCCTCGACAGTCTGACTGCCCTGAACTAAGCTCTCAAACTGCGTCTCCAGGGCACCAAGAGCTATGTCAGGGAAAAACTTCTCCTTGAACAGCTTCTTGAAGGCTGCCCAAGTCTGTCCCTCAGTACCGACCCTCGGGTCCGTCTGGTACAAAGTGCGAGCCAGGTCCTGCATCTAATTACCTGCCGCTTCAAGCTGCAGTCGGGCTAGAATTTCTGCCAGCAGGAATATCCCCTCGATGTGCTCTATCCAGTTATCCGCATACAGAATCCCCTCTGTGCTACGAAAGTCCTACGGATGTATCTTCTGTAACTCCTGAATCCCTGGTGTCTTTGACTGATACTGCTGAATCTGGCTTACCTGGGACTGCACAATGACTCCCTCCACCGTCGTCAGGGCAAGCTGATGGGCATTCTCTATGCCCTGCTGAAAATGAATGGACTGCTGTCGCTGGGCCTCCACCATCCTTGAAAGAAATCGAACAACTACGCTGCGTCAACCGATCCGGAAGGTGGCTGCTGCTACTGCTGGAAGAAATTAGGAATGACGGGGGAAGATATCGAAAAAGACGGAGGTGCACCCCCCAATGCGATAGAAACTCCGACATAAGAAGGTACTATGGGAGCTGCCTCATAGGACTGAGCCGGACGAGAGATGGCAGACCTCCCAGTAGTATCTTCTGGCCGGAGGGATGGGATTGTGTCTGCACCATCTTGGAGACAGATCAAACAAGAAGATAATTACTGAGAATGAATCGATAACGTCAAAGGAGGACAGTTTATTTCAAAGGAAGACAATAAAGCAGCAAGAATTTTGATGATGGAATCAGATAAGAGTTTTAGGTGTGATTGAGTACCTTCAAAACTATATCCTATATCCTACTGTAGGCTGTAGTGATACTCTAGTTCGAATACCACTACATATCTCGAGACCTGTATGGGCCACCACTAAAAACGATTCATAACCCGTACCCAGTGTAGGGGCACGAGAAGTGGGTACGTCCAGCCTACGCCGCAGTGTCGACGGTAGAACGCTGTCCTAGGTCATATACATCTAACAAATATAAGGTATCTGTACAGTATATACACTCCAAATGGAGGACAATACAGAAATGTACAGCTCAATCACAACTAAGGTAGAAGTACGATAAGATAGATAGATAATAAAAATCATCAATGAGATACAAACATGAGAAGAAGTCTAATTGTCTAAGATAACATCTTCACAAAATCCAGAATAACAACAAGACCCCAAAAATAACATAAATGTATCCAAATGAGACAAGACATCAAAATAAGATAGAAGTCTAAGCTAACAAGCCTAAACTATAGGGGTGACACCCTCTACTGCTGATGGATCCTGCTGAAGGTCCAAGTGGCAAGTGTCATCTATGGCAGCTCCATAATAGGTAGGGCAAAGGTCCTCGTCATCCTCTGTAATATTTTCAACAGGTCCAGTCAGGACAGGAACGAGCACATAATCTCAATAATTCATATCAAGACAGGAATATAAAGCATACAATAAAGTAAAATATATAAAATGCTGAAAGAAAGTGCATGTTGTAAAAAAGAAAGAACTGTAATGTAAATAGCTACTATATGTAGAGAACTAACAGTGACTAGTGATGTAGAGTACAAGATAGACATATGAACGGCTTGAATTTGCACATGATTACATTAAAGAGTTTATACAATGACTACAATGGAATTATTCACATGTCTGCTTCTACTCCCCTGTACCCCAATCAATACACAAGGATCCAGACAAGTTATGTTATTATATAATATTTCACATATGAGCCCATAAATGGGTGCACATGGAGGTATACATGAGGGCTCTGTGAATATGAGAGCACATGAATCACAAGAGTGTACATGAATAATAAAAGCACAAGAGTACATGATGAAAGTGAAACGCACATGACATGTTGTATCCGATGCTCCCGAGGGGGATAGGATCTCAATGTAAAGATCCATATAGTACTAATCCGTGTTAACAATGTGACAGCATCAAGTAAAGTAATCTGGAGCAAGAATATAAATTCTAACAAGTATGAAATGATCAGAGAATATACTCGCCTGATATGCTTAGTATCTAGTAAGTGTAGATGTCCAGACAGAGTAGATGAGTCCTATTTAGAGCAACACAGGTCATAACATGTCCATGTAGAAGCATGGAAAATACTAAAGAAATTGACTCATGCGGCCAAGAAAGACCCATGCGGCTCAGAAAACGCATGCGGCTCAGGGAGTCATGCGGCATAAGGAGCTATGCGGCCGGAGGCATTCCATGCGGCTCAGAAGACACGTGGCGTGACAGTGCCCCCTCCGATCCATGCTGCATTAATTGCTTTGACGGCTGACCCCTCTGAAAAGTTGACAGACCTGACACCAAAGCAGGTAATTATGACTCTGTCATGATGATGAATCTCTAGGGAAGAGAAAGAAATCTCTGACACGATCCCCCGAGAACAACAAAATGCCACGTGGCCCTGCCACGTGGGTGTGCTTATGCGGCTCGAAGTGAAGACTTCCCATGCGGTTCAGAGTGAAGCTGTCCCATGCGGCTCGAGTGGAATCATCCCTATGTGGCTCAAGAAGATCATGCCCATGCGGCTCAAGCAGACACACCATTATGCGGTCCATGTGGCTCATCGTATGGTTCAGAAGTCTGAAGGAGGGGGCCACTGCCTAGACAGCCCTGACACGTATCCCAAGTCTTATGCGGCCCAAAATCCATGTGGCCCAAATCTCATGCGGCCCAATTTGCATACGGTTCAAGTCTCACCATTGGCTCTCAGGATACGTATCCTTAGTCGATCAATCTCTCAGATTTATGGCAATCCAAGATCGGGTCGAATCCCAATAATCTGGGGCACGTGGCAGGAGAATAAATTTGATTTATTCGCAGATATAAGAGAATCATTATAAGGAAGATTTATGCCAATCAGCATTAATTGCTAATGGGGATTTGGTGTAATCTACCCTTAATGGTTCTGATTCGTCGCAATCAGAAACGAACGGCCTGGATTGATCAATCCCCTAGCCGCCGCCATCTCCAAGAGCTAATCTTTGGCAACCCTAGCGATCACATCCCACTATTATAAATAGCAAGGTGCCATTCCCTTGTGATAAGGGGAGATATACAAAAAAAAAGAAACTAGAGAAGAATACGTATACACAGAGAGACTTCCCCCATAGTCAGAGAGAGAATATACACAGAGAGAGAGAAGCCAGGAGAGCAATCAGAGAGAGAGAGAGCAAGAAGGCATTTCTTCGTCAACGACCAAGCAGATCTTCCCCGAGTCAAGGCTGCGTACCGATCGTCCAAGGAGTAAGGCAGAGCGGCCGTCGCTTTCCCGAGCCTCTATCGTCACCCCCAGAATCTAAAATAAACAATCGTACTTAGACTGCTGTACCTAGGTTTTCGTCCCTAGGCTTTCTTTGTACGAGCGAGTTTGTATTGTGAGTCTAAGTTCAGTCCTCCGATAATTGTTCTGTACTTTTACAATCAATGGCAAACACGATGGCGACTCTGCTGGGGACTAGCTTCTCCACGGCTGAGGAGTTGGTGACGCAATCGGACGCAGCCAAACTTGGCTCTACACAACAGAAGATGGTCGTACGCTTCGACCAACAGGCGTTCGAAGAGATGCTCTCTGAAGGTAGCAATGGCCCGGTCCAGAAGCGCACCCGCACCATAAAGGCTCGCAAAGAGTGGAGGCCAAAATCATTTGCTCCTCCGCAAGCCCTTGATGAGGTGCTCTCTATTGCTCAAGATGGCGAGAAAGACTCCCCTGCGGCCCCGCTTCAGACCGTAGACAACTCTGCTGTCCCCAAGTCCGACAGAAGAAAATACTATGATGCTGGACTTGCAGGGGCAAAGAGGAACTCTACGCGGTCCGAGCCGCAGAAGAGTATTAGCCGCAGGGAGAAAGCCCATGCGGCTACAACCGCCGACTGCATAAAGAAAACTCATGCGGCCACATCTGTCAGCCGTATAACTTATGCGGCTACAGTTGCCAACCGCACGGATGAAACTCATGCGGCTATTAAAGTCAATCGCTTGCAGAAAACCTATGCGGCCACAGATGCCAACCGCATACGGTCAGCCTGCACGGTCGTGACTCCTAACCGCATAAAGACTCATCCTATAACAAAAGACAGCCGCATGCAGACAGCCTGTACGGTACCCAATGCTAGCCGCATAACATCCATCCCACGCTTCTCTCGATCAGTCTTCGACCGGCTCTCATGCGGTCCTGACTCTGATCATTATCTGGATGATAATCCAGACTCTGTGGTATTCGACTTAGACTCCTCCTATTATGCACCCACAAGTGTTAAAAGGAGGAAGTCTAGGGCAGCGCGGGCTCATCAAGTCCAGACGGCTGCCCCAAACTCAGACTATCGGGACGTCCCGCTGATTATCACGCGGGCCTCTAATGGGAAGTTGTATAAAACCACTCAAGTCCAGCCCCCGGCGGCAAACAGACAAAGTGGTTCCTCTGACCTGCGCGAGGAAAGAGAAGGAGCTTCGGGGTGTAAAAAGCCCTCACACGGACATCAATGCACCTAGATCATCGTCAACTGCTGTTACAGCAACGCGGCGGTGACGGAAGACCGGCCATCCGTCTTCCAAAGACTACATCACCCGAGCTCAGAAGACGAGGCACCTCCTGTTGTCTCCTGCAAGTCTGCGCAGAAAGTTCTCGCCAAGGGAAGAGGGAAGAAAACGAGCATCTCCAGCCCAAAGGTGTCAAATATTGCAGCTAAGAAACCGTTGTCTAAAGGGTTATCCTCCACTGGAGTATTTCAGCACACCCGTTCGAAGACGAAAACTGCTGTAGTAGGAAGTTCGTCGTCTGCAACATTGGGGGTCGTCAGAACTGGGGGTAGCACTCCTCCAAACATCCACGACAATCCGATATTCCAGGAATATGGACTGGAGGAAGCAAATCCTCCGACGGATAAAACGGACACCGACGTCCCCAAGGACACCCTAGACGAAGCAAGCTCCGAAGCCGGGGGTAGTGTTCCTTCCGAGTCTGAACCTGAAGAGAACATCCCCACATATCCTAATGATTTCTCGATGCACGGGTACGACTCGGAGGGTACATCCTCCACCACTCCTTCCGTCACTCCTCATGTGAAGACGGTGTTCATGACAGACAGCAATCAAGGCGGTTCCGGTGATCGCCAGCGCATCGACACTTTGGAAGCCATATTGCACGCCTTGGTCAAGTCTGTAGACGAGATCAAAGCGGCGCTTCCTAATCTGCAGGGGGTGACACCTGGCCAGACAAGCACGGGTCCCCCAATCAACGTAGATTCAAATTCGGCGGCACCGAACCCAGGCAATAATCCTCCCGAAGTAACGGCTCCGACTGCGACAGATGAGACCCGAGAAGTAAGAAAAGAAGTTCAAGAGCTCCGAGCCATGTTCCACGCCAGAGAAAACTCTCAAGACTTCAGAATACGACAACCATATCCTGCTGAATGGAGGGATGTTCCATTCCCACCAAGATATAAGCCGTTCAATATCAACCCCTATGATGGCAAGACCTCAGCAAGTCGGTACATCACTTACTTCGAGGTCACTACTGACCATCTCCCCCATGATGACGCTATCCTCACACGGTTATTCATTGGGGCATTGGAAGGAGTCGCCTTCGATTGGTACCACAACCTGCCAGACAATTGCATCTATTCCTTCGCTGGCTTCAAACGCCTGTTCTTGGAGAGGTTCTATGAGGTAGGGCAGGACATCACGATGTCTACCCTCATGGACGTCATTCAAGGAGAGAAAGAGCTGACGAGGAATTACATTGAGCGGTTCCGTCAAACCGCAATGAAGTTACCATCTGGCAACCCGGACTCCTCTTTGATCGAAATTTGCCAAAAGAGACTACTCCTAACAATCAGTCTCTGGATGGGCGAGAGTCAATTCAAGGACTGGAAGGCTTTTATCCTTAGTGCTACAAGTACCGAAGAACGATTAAAGAAGGCTCGCCAACTGGGATTACATATCTCAGAGGGAGAGAACAAGAGCAAGCGTCCCAGCACCACCAATGACAATGGGGGTAGCCCCTCCAACAACCGGAACAACAGAGGCAAGCAGGCTATGGTGGCCGATACAGCCCAGAAGCCTGAGTCGCAACCTGCGGACAAACAATGGCCTCAAATCATTTACTCTTTTGAAGACGGTCACGTCAAGCCTATCTTGGACATGCTCATACAAGGAGATTGGATTCAGCTTCCTCCACCATGACAGGAGCCTCGGCCGGCTGATCTAGAGAACCCAAAGTTCTTCCATTACCACCGCTACGTCCACCATGCTACGCACGACTGCTACCAACTGAAATGATATATCCAGAACCTCATCGATTCGAATGCTCTGGCCATCGATTTCGAGGAGGTAACCGTGGCAGCCAACATGGTGTCCGTACAATTCGGCAGCTTCCCTCCAAAAGAGACCAGGACGGGGTTATACCCATTCCTCTGGCAACGATGGAGATTGCTAATCTTCCGCCTGCTCAAGCTGCTGGTCTAGTACCCCTCACCACATCACGAGAGAAAATCATGTGGGTCCATCCGGACCTAGTCCACGAGGTAACTCAGTCCACTCCATCTTCTAAAAAGAAAAGTGGAAAAGTCAGATCCTGCCGCACCACCTCAGCAGATGAAGAGGAAGTCACGGCCGTTGTTACTCGATCCGGAGCACAATCTCAACCTGTGGCTGAAAACTCGACTGATGATCATCCGCCCATTACCACGGATGCTCCGGGACCGGCTCAGCCTTCGACGACCGATAAGCCTAGGCCGAAGGAGACTCGCTTCGACAAATCCCTCCAAAAGGAAACACCTCAGGGGCTGGAGAGGCCCTACAACTTCGACATCTTGGCATAATTGGCCAATACACCGGCCAAATTGTCCTTATATGAACTCCTGAGGCTCTCGAAGGATGTCCGCACAGCTTTGAGCGATGCACTTCAAAATGCCGACGCGTACCTAGCTCAGGTCAACCTCACGGGAGAAAATCAGTCCGCAGACCTCCAAGACAGCGCCTGTATGGGAGCAATGCCCAACATCGTCTTCACCCCATAAGACATGCTCATCAAGACTAATCTACACGATTGCCCATTATACTACACAGGCTACATCGGCGACATAAAGGTGGACAGGATGCACATTGACCTCGGGTCTTCCATAAGCATCATTCCAAAAGGATTACTGCATCATCTTCGCATCCCGATGCATCGCCTGACCCCTACAAATACTGCCATCAGCGGGTTCAATTCGGGCAGGAGCTACCCAATCGGGAAGATTCGTCTGAAATGTCAGATTGGCGATCTCCAATCAGAAGTCACTTGCTACGTCATAGATGCCGATACTTCATACAACATCCTTTTGGGGCGTCCTTGGATTCATGATTATATGATCGTGCCTTCCACGCTGCACCAATGCTTCAAATATGTCGACAAACACGGCTTCGTGAGGACAGAATTTGCTGACATCGATCCCTTCAAAGGAGTCGAATCTTATTACTCGGACTCCTGCCTATACGAAAAGTCGAAGAGGCACCTTGAAGGAGAAAATAAACAAACTGAGGTTGAAGCAACCACGGGATCAGCAGAACCTCTGACAATCCACCTCGAGGCTCGCAAACCAGGCAATTCCGCACCCCTTACGGCCACGCTGCGTAAGGACGCGATCAGCCTCTCGGCACAGGAAGAGCAGTTGAGAATCCGGCTACTAAGGTCCGGCCAGGTATCGAGACCTACAATAGGGCCACTTACCATCAGATTGCCGAGAGTCGGTCAATCCCAAACAGAGAAGCTCGATCCCTCCGAAGGACCTCTGACGATACGCCTGCCTAAGAAAGGTCGTCACCCCGATGCGAGGTCTGATACTTCAAGCGAACCAGCCACCCCTCGCCCCACATCAAGTGCCGGACTGGGGGTTGCTAGTCTACCAACAAACCCATGCTCCGCTCCGTCAGTTGAACCTCTGAAGATCAAGCTGACTAGGACGCCCTCTCAATCTTTATTCACACAGGGGGTAGCCGAAGAGGAACCAGAGCTAGCCAAGTATGTGGCTGCCCACACTGACGCTCCCTCCGCAGATGATGTAATCCCTCTAGAAAAGATACCTTACTTCATCAATAAAGGGTTATCTTTGAACTACACCGAGCTCAATAAGCTATGTACAATGTATGCTATGGAACACGGTATAGGCACTCACCTACATACACAGGTAACAAATGTGTACAACGCTATCCAATTTACTCCAGTAGAAGACGCTTACCGAATAATCGAGGGAGGGGACCACCCAATCATCTTCGGCCGGACGAACAACCCGCATCCCCTCGCCATAGAAGAAGTCGACTTCGGGTCAGATGCTGGAAGACTGCCTTTGTATCTCTATAGCCCTCAATCCAAATATCTCATGCAGAAACAGGAGTATGATTTAGAGACAACGCCAGGACTGAACTACGGCGCTGGACGATGATTACCTTTGAAGACGCCAGCCCCGGCGGGCAAACCACGGAACTACTATAACAAAACCCGATGCAGTTTAGGGTATGTAACGCCTACTACGACCCCTGAAAGCTCAGATAAAGAATGTGACTGGCAGTCACATTCAACCGGATCACCGACTTCCGACTCAGATACTAGCATCGGAGATGTGTTCAGACAAGTCATGTCAGTCAACATGGCATTCGCCGACGCTTACGAGGAAGACGAAGACATCCCCGAAATCCTTGAGCTAGAGCCATGGGCCCAGCAATTAGACGCACAATGGGAAAAGCGGTTCGAACTGAGAGAACCTCCTACTGAAGATGAAGTCATACAAGTGGATCTCGGCAGCGAATCTTCTCTAAAACCAATCTTTATCAGTAGAAGCCTAACTGACGAAGAACGAGAGTCGCTTTTAGAACTTGTCAAAGAATACATTGATGTGTTCGCCTGGAGCCATGAGGACATGCCAGGGTTAAATCTTGACATCGCTCTCCACAAACTCAATATACGGCCAGATGCAAAGCCAGTCAAGCAGCAACAACGACGCTTCCGCCCAGGCGTCATGGACGCGATTGAAGCCGAAGTCAACAAGCTAATAGCCAGCGGCTTCATTCGTGAAGAGCAACATCCTGATTGGGTCGCCAATATAGTACCCGTCCTTAAGAAGAATAGGAAGATTCGAATCTGCATCGACTTCCGCAACCTGAACGAGGCATGCCCCAAAGATGAATTTCCCCTTCCTATCACAGACATCATGATCGACAATACCTGCGGCTTTGAACGTATGTCATTCATGGATGGATTCTCGGGGTACAATCAAATCAAGATGTCTTCCGACGACGAAAAGCACACTTCATTCCGAACCCCGATTGGCACATACTGCTACACAGTCATGCCATTCGGTCTAAAGAATGCTGGCGCTACATATCAGCGGGCCATGAGTATCATTTTCAGAGAACATTTGCACAAGACAGTGGAATGCTATATCGACGACATCGCCGTCAAGAGTCGCCGTAAGGAGGATCATCTGCAAGACCTGAGAACGGTGTTCAACTTAATGCGAGCCTACAATCTAAAGATGAACCCTATAAAATCGTTCTTGGGCGTATCCAGCGGGAAGTTCTTGGGCTTCATCATCACTGCATGGGGTATCCATATAGACCCCGAGAAAACGAGGGCAATCATGGAGATGGGTCCCCCGAGAAATCTCCGTGAACTTAGAGGCCTCCAAGGGAGGCTAGCTTATATCAGGAGGTTCATTTCCAACCTCTCCGGGCGATGTCGACCGTTCACCCACCTCATGAAGAAGGGAGTCTCATTCGTATGGGACGAGGAATGCCAGCGCGCTTTCGATGACATCAAAGAATATTTATCAAATCCTCCAGTCCTGGTGGCCCCGGTCCCTGGAAAACCATTCCTGCTCTATGTACGAGCAATAGAACACTCCCTCGGTGCCCTACTGGCACAAAACAACGACGCAGGCCACGAGCAGGCCATTTACTATCTCAGCCGAATGATGGTCGGGCCCGAACACCGATACACTGCTGTGGAGAAAGAATGCCTCGCTCTGGTATTCGCCATTCAAAAGATGCGGCACTATGTTACGGGGCAAACCATACATGTGATCTCACGAATCAACCCTCTCAGGGTCCTCATGACCAAACCAGGGGTACTCAGCTCCCGCCTCGCTACATGGGCAATATTGCTGTTCCCCTATCATATGATCTTCGTCCCGCAGAAGGCTGTCAAAGGTCAAGCCCTGGCAGACTTTTTGGCGGCCCATCCAGGATCGGAATCATCCAGAATATACGAAGAAATCCCAGATGAGGTCGCCGATTCAAATACAACCACCCACGATAACATATGGCGGATGTTCTTCGATGGCGCTTCAAGAACCGGACCCAAGGAAAACATCGTCGTCGGAGTCGGAGTCGTATTGGTCTCTCCTATCGGGCTAGTGATCAATCGCGCCTACTCTCTCACGGAACCCTGCTCTAACAATGTGGCCGAGTACAACGCTTTGGTCATTGGCCTCCAACTCGCAAGAGAACTGGAGGTAGAATACCTTGAAGTATACGGCGATTCGCAATTAATCGTCAACCAGATTCGGGGGACGTACGAAGTCCGCCATGAAGACATGATCCCCTACCACCAAATAGCGATCAGTATTATCTCATCATTCGAGGGATTCTTCATCGAACACGTCCCCAGACTCTAAAATATCGAAGCGGATACCCTAGCGGGCCTGGCTGCTTCCCTAGCAGTACCAAACCACTATCATCATTCGGTCGATGTAGTCGGCCGTGAGCTGGTCTGCCCCAAGAACAACATTCAAGCCATGGCGAGCTATTCTGCTCAGATGATCGACGAAGCGCCAGACTGGAGACAACCATTCATAGACTTCGTGGTCTACGACATCCTGCCTGAGAACCCGAAGGAGGCTACTTCTATCAGACGGCGTTCTCTCAGATTCTTCTACGATACAGAGACGAAAATGCTGTATCGCCGCTCCTACGACGGATTACTACTTCGGTGCTTGTCGAACGCATAAGCCAAAGAAGCCGTACGAGAGGCTCATGACGGTGTCTGCGGGGCCCATCAGCCTAGCCCTAAGCTGCAAGACCTCCTTCACCGGATGGGCTATTATTGGCCCACGATGGTAGCTGATGCAATAGATTATGCCCAAAAATGCAAGGCCTGCCAAGTCCATGCAGACTTTATTCACCAACCATCCGAATTCCTACATCCGACAGTGGCGTCCTGGCCATTCGAAGCATGGGGAATGGATATCATTGGTCCAATCACCCCACCTTCCTCCCGAGGACATCGCTTCATACTGGCGATCACTGATTACTTCTCAAAGTGGGCAAAAGATGTCCCACTTGTCGAAGTCAAGACTTCGAACGTAATCAGCTTCCTGAAGCACCACGTCATCTACCGCTTTGGACTGCCCCGAAGGATCATCCATGATAATGGTCCGCAGTTTATAAGCCACGCATTCTACCGATTCTGCGACAAACACCGCATTCAGAATGTCGCTTCGACACCATACAACCCGGCAGCAAACGGGTTAGCAGTGGCATTCAACAAAACAATCATCAAACTCCTCAAGAAATTTGTCTCCTCCAACAAACGCGACTGGAACGAGAAGCTCGGCGAGTGCTTATGGGCTTATCGTACCACGGTTCGAACAGCCACCGGGAATACACCATTCTCTCTGGTGTACGGGAGTGAGGCAGTTCTCCCATTAGAGACTCAGATTCCCTCACTCCGAGCCGCCCTCACTTATCAATTGACAACGGATGATAACTACCGACGTCGACTACAAGAGTTAGAGGCCTTAGATAAAAAACGCCTCCTAGCTCAACAAAGGATCGAATTATACCAAGCACGCATCTCAGGAGCCTTCAACAAAAAGGTCAAAGTCAGAACATTCCAAGTGGGCGATCTTGTTTTGGCAGTCAGGAGGCCAATGGTCATGACTCACAAGACCACCGGCAAGTTCCAGCCAAAATGGAAAGGCCCATTTATCATCGAGGCCGTGTTCTCCAATGGTGCTTACCACCTCGCCAAGCAGAACGGAGACTTGCTCATGTTGCCCGTCAACGGCAAGTTCCTGAAGAAATACTATGTTTAAACAATATTTTCCAGAGTTTCGAGTTATGTGCCCGCTGGTACCACTGAACTCAACCCCCTAATTTTCCAACTTATTGAGTCACGTACCCTCTTGTACCGCTGAACTCATATCCCAAATTCCCAAGTCATGTACCTGCTGGTACCTCTGAACTTACACTTTGATTCCAACATTCACAGATTTTCGAGTCATATACCCGCGTGTACCGCTGAACTCATGCCCTTCTTCCATAAACATATCCCAAATTCCTAAGTCATGTACCTGCTGGTACCTCTGAACTTACACTTTGATTCCAACATTCATGGATTGTCGAGTTATGTGCCCATCGGTACCCCTGAACTTACATCCCGGTCACTCTTTTGAAAGAAAGTCATGTATAATTATACCGCTGAACTTTCTTCCTACAAGAGATCCTCCCTCATGATCTAATACCTGCACTCCCAGTGCACAACAAAGGTAACGGATCCACAAATTTCCAAGACGACCATGTCCTCATCACCTCTGAGTCGTCCCATTTCCGCCAAAAACAAATCACCCCTACATAGAATTTCCATGTCCTCATTACCTCTGAGTTATTCTACGTACCCCCTTCATTGAGCCCACTCCTGTCATGTCCTCATTACCTCTGAATGGGAAGGCTCCGTCGAAGAAACCTTCATACTTGCCATGTCCTCATTACCTATGAGTAAGTATGATGATCCCCTTTCGACCTATTACCTGTACCCACCACCGGAGTACGCCAAGGGTAATGGGTCCACAAATGTCCTCTGTTGACCATAAATGTCCTCTGTTGACCACAAATGTCCTCTGTTGACCACAAATGTCCTCTGTTGACCACCAATACCCTCCGTCGAGTTCGCTCCGGCCATGTACTCATTACCTCTGAGTAGGAAGACTCTACGAACTTTCCTACTTACCATGTCCCCGTTACCTCTGAGCAAGTATGTCAGTTCTCCTTCCTCCTATTATCCGTATCCTAAACCAGGGTATGCCAAGGGTAATAGGCCCACAAATATCCTCACCTAAATTTCTTAACACAAACCTATCACCTCATCATGCCCCAGGAGCCCAGCTGCTCTACGGCAATTCTTTTTTTTATAATACCAAGAGCACCCATGACCACTTTGCTATGGCTGCTTTAGGCATCCTGACCGAAACTTGTTATCTCTACCTAAAACCAAGGTACGCCATGGGTAACAAGTCCACAAATATATCCCCTATGCGGGGGAGAACATTACCACAATATCACAGGCACAACAGGCAATACAAATGAAGGGTAGAATAGAAAATACTCTTTATTTGAAGGAAGAAAAGAAGTACTACATATTTCGGGACCACGTCCCTTTTCAAAAAAAAAAAGAAGGGAAAAGAAAAGGCCGACTACATTTTAGTGTTACTCAATTCTAGGAGGCGGTCTCTCACTGAGGTGGTCTCCCGTCCAATCCGTTGCCGAGCACGACGCTCGGCCTCCTGGAGTAACCGCTCCTCATTATCCAAATCCAGGAGCGCTTGACAGTCATCTTCCAATTTCTTTAAGACGGCCTCCAGGTCAGTCGAAGCTTGAGTAACCCTGTCAGCTTCCTGAACAATTAGCCCCCTGTCATTGCGGGCAGTCTCGAGTTCAGACTCCAGGAAAGACAACTTCTTCTGAAGCGCAAGGATCTGCTCCCGCGTCTCGGTAATCTCTCGAGAGACAGACTCCTCCCGAGCCACAACGTTTTCGGTCGCATAACTCAATTGATCATACCGATCAGCTAAGTCGCTGAGATCCTTCAGTGCGGCCGGTCTGGTCTTATCTCGAGCCGCTCTGGTCCTCTCTATAACAGGAATAAGAGAATTCCGCTCCTCGTTTATAACAGCAGGCAGATCAGCCTGCCGCAATACTCGAAGCTCGGACACCAGCTGATCAGCCTCCAGCAATTTTACCTCTAGAAGCGAAGCCATTCCTGCATCATCAGGAAGATCCCTAAGGATGTTTATTTGACCATGGGCACATCTTCGGGCCAAGGTAAAAGAGGTCCCTCTTTCTACAGCGGCCTCAATTCCCCTCTTCAAATGATGATGGAAACTGGCAACCACGTCCTGCAACGCGTCGTTCAAAACTTCAGCAGAGGAGGGCGTCAGGGGAAGCCGGAGCGGCAACGTCGGAGGAGTAACGCTAGAGCTCGCCACCAAGGGAGCGGAATCCGAGCAGAACGATGCATGAATAGCGGCCAACTCGTCTTCTGCCGCCCGGAGAGCTTGGATGCTCGGCAGGGAAGAAAGGTCGATTCTCGAAGCCATTGGAGCAGAGGATGATGCAAGGACCATTGTTCCCTGCCCCGACTGCCCCGAGAACTGGCCCGTTAAACTCGAGCCCCCAGAAGGCCCATCAAGAGGAGTCGGGCAGTGAGAAAGTACACCTCTTTCCACCGATGCCCCTTCGGTTGGGGTTGTCTCGACGACGTCCATCCTTGGCACTGAAGGGACAGGACCTGAATGTCCAGAATAACAGTCAATCGACGTAACCCGAAGGACATGATGATAGAGCAGATAGGCTTCTTCATGGGTTAAGATTCGGCTAATCTTACCAGGGGAGGGGCATGAAGGTCGCGGCTCATCCACAACTGGCATGGTCCCCCCACCCGCGATCCCTGAATTAAACTCAGTCACGTCCCCTGACCCCGTCACCTTGAAGGGGGATACAGATTGATCTGCGTCCCCTTGAGTAGGAACAGGCTCATGGGAGTCCCCGTCATCCTGGGTCACCGCCCCGACATCCTGAAACTCTTCTTCTTCCCCCGACACCTAAAAGAGGGAACGAAGACAATCAGGATTGAAACTTAAAGGAAAGAAGGAAAAAGGGGTCGAGAGCAGTTTTGTTACCTCTGACGCAGGGTTGATTTCTTCTCCACTCTCTTTTGTGGCTGGCGGACGGTGCCTAGTCGCAACCAGCTTCCGGGATCGAGAAACACTGCCTACAGGAGGAACCTGCCTGCTACGTTTCGGGATAGGACCAGGCGCAACAAGGGACTGATCCCTCAGCATCTCATCTGACAAAATATGCAATTGACCCACCTCCGCGCCTACCACTGGAAGGATAGAGTCATCTTCATTATACTCGTTGCCTTCATCACCTTCAGCAGCGGAATCCAAATCTGGCACTTCGGCTCTAGTCTTTCTTTTCTTGGCCCCTGGAGAGCCTTCCTCCAGACCAGTGCCAGCAATAAAACTGGTACTTGGGTTAAAACCGACCGGGGGCTTGTTCGCCATGACATGATACAGAGCCGCCATATGCAAGATCTCCACCGACTCCTTAATAGCAGGGACCGAGAAAATGGTGCGAGTATGGAACGAATCATAATATTGCCAAGCTCTGATACCATCAAGAAGACTTTCCTCATAACCCAGACAAGAGCTAGGGCTGTCTAAACAAAGTTGGCTGTACCCAAACTGCCGGGCAAACCTGCTAGGCAGATACGGCTCCAGAAAAACAACATTGCGGTTACGGTACACCAGATGTGAGGGACGGATGTTACGCAACCATAAGAGCATCTGGCCATCCAGAAGTTGAGGAGGCGCAATACCGTCTATATGCACAGTCTCTATGTCCCTGGCAGAAAAGCGAGGAACGAATACGAAAATATGATACTTATCTGCCCTTGCCAAGACCATCCGGCAAACCCGCATGGCCTCACATTCCCAAGGCTCATCACGGTAACGAAAGATAAGGGCGTCATCATCAGTCGTACCGCCCTCAGAGCCCGACCTCATCAAAGATGGATAATGTATCAGCAGCCACCCCATCAAATAATGATAAGGTAACTCAGTTCGTTCAAAATCCTTGGTCACATCGTGGGCAATGACTTTGGATGTGAAGGTACGAAGACCACGGTGTATGCTACACACCATAGCCGGAAGGAGAGCTAGCCTGATCCGCAAGACTAATTTCACAGCCGGAAGGATGAAGTTACAACTAATTCTCTCAATAGAACCGGTTCCTCCCGAGACAACACAATTTCGTAGCCAGATCATCAAAAATCCTGCCAGAAGCGCTTTCTCAGACAGCTCTTGAGTATCCTGGTAAAAGTAATCGAAAGTGTCGGTTTGGCTCCCGAATCTGCCACTAGTAGATGATACCAATTCTTTGACCGCCTCCCGAGACCTAGGGCGACGAGAGGTAACCAGACCTGAGGCATCTGCTGAGAAGAGATAATTCATCCAATCCTTGGTGTAGGGAGCATTCCCTTCCAGGTTATCCTTGCGGGTTATCTGATGGCATGTGTTATAATGACACAATATCTCCTGGTAAAGGGCCGCAAAGCCAGGATACCGTCGTTCCGAATCTTCGAGTTCCTCATTAGTGGGAGTATATGCTTCAAACGCTTCGTCCCCCCAAGGAAGCTTGGAGACCGCATGCATTTCATGGAGCGCAAGTCCCATCTTCCCTACAGGTGTGTAAAAGGTCCCTGTACGACAATTATACATTTCCAGCAGGGACATGAATAGCTTCTTGTTTATGAACAAGCCATGACTGGTACCTCGGATAGCATGGTACAGGCCAATCTCGCACAAAAAAGCCTCATACTTCTGCAGGATCCAGGTAGATAAATTGATCCACGAGGGAATAGGGTGTATCCAACCAGGAAACGTCAACCGACCAACGGGATAGGAGCCTTTCCGGGCAAGTCGATTTATAAAAGTATCGACGGTAGAAAACGTGAAGTTAGGACCTGCCACATTCAGGAAAGAACCTGGGACCAACCCTGTCACAGAACAACTGGTATGTACCTTGCCAGCAACCATGGACTTCAGATGGTTATTATAACGGATGTTCCCCACGAACATCCCACTCCTGGTAGGGGTTAGAGTCCCCTCCATCTTCCGGTCCAAAGGGAGCATATTGAACCAAGATAATGGAAAGTGTCACTCCATCTGAGGGATGCGGATCGCCATTCCGTTAGAAACAAAATTCCAATCCTCCGACACCTCCAGAACATGATCATTCTCCACGGTCAAGGCGTCTCCAAAAAAGAATGCAGGCTTCAAAAACTCTCCTTCGAATTTCCCGGAGTTCATCACAGCATTAAGGAAATGGAAAGGCTGATTCTTGATGGCATTCAATCTGGCCATAGGCTCATCGCTCGGAAACTGATCCGCCACGTGCTGAACAATATGGTCGTACCTATAGCCGAGAGCAGCTTGAGCGCTACCCACCAAGAGTTCTTCGGCGGTGTTAACCGACAAATTCACTGAAGAACATACAAAGAAAAAATAAGTCAAACAGAGAATAAAAAAGAGCTGATTAGGTGTTTTCAAACCACATGCGGCTCAAGAAAATATCCATGTCCCCCATGAAGTTCTCAGAAGTCTTATGCGGCTCCAGAAAGCCCCATGCGGCTCCAGTTCAGAAGACTGCTTATGCGGCTCCGCACAATAAAAGTCTATGCCCACCTATGCGGTTTCATTAATAAGGCGCACATACAGACACAATGATTTTTCATATGCGGTTCGCAGCTCGGCCATAGGGCGAACATACGATTTACAAAGGCTCGTGCATAAAGTATGCGACGTAGCCATGGCGATTGGGGTTCCTTAATTCATACATTGTCCTTACCAGCAATGGGGGATGGACGTCAGGATGAACAGCAGGCACAACGACGGGCGGGGCAACAACCACACCCAAGGTGGAAGTGGAGGCCGCCTTCTTGCCCTTCACTGCCATGATCTTCTTGGGAGCCATCAATTATCGAAGAAAAGAAAGGCAAGCGAGATAAGAGAAGAAAGAAAATAAAGAAGTCTTCTCTCTCTTCAAACCCCTCCTATTTATAGGAGGAGGGGAGAAGACGAACACGTGGGCCAATGACCGACTCTTGAAAGAGCGAAACCGACTCCTTGGGTTTCGTCTCCAAGATTCACCCAAGGCATCAAATCCAAAAAGATTTAATGAACTGACCCTTGAGATTCCCCCTACAAAGACGGCGCTGAAGCAAATTGGAGATAAATAAAGACCCGCACACGTGGACTGGACCATCTATGCGGTTAACACACCCCCTGCGGCTGAAACAGTCATGCGAACAACACATTCATGCGGCTAGAACTCTTATGCGGTTGGGATTGCATATGCGGCCAATATAGCCATGCTTCTTGATTCAAAGTATTTCAATTTCACAAATTGAAAACTTTGAAGGGGGTCCTGTAGAAGCATGGAAAATACTAAAGAAATTGACTCATGCGGCCAAGAAAGACCCATGCGGCTCAGAAAACGCATGCGGCTCAGGGAGTCATGCGGCATAAGGAGCTATGCGGCCGGAGGCATTCCATGCGGCTCAGAAGACACGTGGCGTGACAGTGCCCCCCTCCGATCCATGCAGTATTAATTGCTTTGACGGCTGACCCCTCTGAAAAGTTGACAGACCTGACACCAAAGCAGGTAATTATGACTCTGTCATGATGATGAATCTCTAGGGAAGAGAAAGAAATCTCTGACACGATCCCCCGAGAACAACAAAATGCCACGTGGCCCTGCCACGTGGGTGTGCTTATGCGGCTCGAAGTGAAGACTTCCCATGCGGTTCAGAGTGAAGCTGTCCCATACGGCTCGAGTAGAATCATCCCTATGCGGCTCAAGAAGATCATGCCCATGCGGCTCAAGCAGACACACCATTATACGGTCCATGCAGCTCATCATATGGTTCAGAAGTCTGAAGGAGGGGGCCACTGCCCAGACAGCCCTGACACGTGTCCCAAGTCTTATGCAGCCTAAAATCCATGCGGCCCAAATCTCATGCGGCCCAATTTGCATGCGGTTCAAGTCTCACCATTGGCTCTGAGGACACGTGTCCTTAGCCGATCAATCTCCCAGATTTATGGCAATCCAAGATCGGGTCGAATCCTAATGATCTGGGGCACGTGGCAGGAGAATAAATTTGATTTATTCGTAGATATGAGAGAATCATTATAAGGAAGATTTATGCCAATCAGCATTAATTGCTAATGGGGATTTGGTGTAATCTACCCTTAATGGTTCTTATTCGTCGCAATCAGAAACGAACGGCCTGGATTGATCAATCCCCTAGCCATCGCCATCTCCAAGAGCTAATCATTGGCAACCCTAGCGATCACATCCCACTATTATAAATAGCAAGGTGCCATTCCCTTGTGATAAGGGAAGATATACAAAAAAAAAGAAACCAGAGAAGAATACGTATACACAGAGAGACTTCCCCCATAGTCAGAGAGAGAATATACACAGAGAGAGAGAAGCCAGGAGAGCAATCAGAGAGAGAGCAAGAAGGCATTTCTTCGTCAACGACCAAGCAGATCTTCCCCGAGTCAAGGCTGCGTACCGATCGTCCAAGGAGTAAGGCAGAGCGGCCGTCGCTTTCCCGAGCCTCTATCGTCACCCCCCAGAATCTAAAATAAACAATCGTACTTAGACTGCTGTACCTAGGTTTTCGTCCCTAGGCTTTCTTTGTACGAGCGAGTTTGTATTGTGAGTCTAAGTTCAGTCCTCCGATAATTGTTCTGTACTTTTACAATCAATGGCAAACAGTCCAGAATGGTAATACTGAAGATTACAATGCATTCTATATAATTTTTAGGTCATTCTAGGCTAAAGTCAACTTTTGGTCAACTCTAAAAGTCAAACTAGGTCAAACTGGTTAGGGTATGGTCAACCATGCTCAACTAGTCTAAGTTAGTCTAATAGGCTTAATAAGTCAATTCTAGGTTATCTAGTCTAGGTTTAGTCAAACTAGGCCTAGCCAAACCTATGCCAAAACTCTATGAACCAAAACCAAAACCAATACCACATATCAAATAGATAACATATATATACAAGTCAAGAATATATATATATATATATATATATATATATATATATATATATATATATATATATATATATATATATATATATATATATATATTTATATATATATATATATATTTATATATATATATATATAATATAAAATATATATATATATATATATTATATATATATATATATATATATATATATATATATATATATATATATATATATATATATATATATATATATATATATAGGTATACATACACATCTATGTATCCCACAACCATACATTATCTATATACATGTATACCTACCTACAAATCAATGCATCATACCATATCATGTCATAAATATATTTACATATCCTGCATTCATACACTACAATGCGTACATATATACATTACAATATATTTACATGTATACATTATATAAATAGAAAGAGGGAAGAAATGATTAGAAAGGGGGCTGAAAACTGTGACAGTGAGAGTGAAACAAGTGTGTGGTATATGTGTATAGCAGTGGTAGGGGGTTCAGGTTTGGCTGTTTATGTGTGTGCGTGTGTGTGTTATAAGTGTCACACGAAATGAGTGTGGTAGAGTGTGTGTGTGTGTGAGGTTTATGTGTGATAGGGAAAATAAAACCCTAGATGTAATCTCAGTTATTCATATCAGTTAACATTACATCAATTTCTCAGTTTGAAACATTCATTCAATCTCAAAATCCCAAATCCAAATTTCAGTCTAACAAACCAATTTCAGTTCATGAATTGTATTTCCATTCAATTCATGCATTTATATTATCAATCTTAGTTTATATACCTCATTACAGTATATATATAACCTGCAAATTTGTATTTAAACATTTAAAAATCAATTTAAACATATTAAAACCCATTTGAACATACTGTACAACATATGGGTATTCAGAAATTCATTTCGAATTATCAAATTGAAACCCAATATCATGTGAAACCCAAAATCAGTATGTACAGAGAGTTATCCATGTATGTATGAGTCAGGGATTGATTTCGTATCCAAAAATTAGGACACGAAGTATCCAATACAGTCAAGAATGAAGTATCAGTAAAACAGTCAAAAGAACACCTCGTGCACGTGTGTCATGGACTCGTGTGCACGACACACGACACATGACACATCGTGCTCGTGTTTAGGGGTTTGCCAGGGATAGGGCTATCCGTTTGTGTGTCTATCTCGTGTCCACGTGAGTCGTGTCGAGTGACCGAGACGCGTATCAGACGCGAATCTCACGTTAGTGCAGTGCAGTACAAAATCGATACGAGTGGGATTTCTCCCAATCCACTCGATTAAATTACCTCAAATTCGATATGTGTCGTGTCAGTGCTTGCCCCCACCCACACACCAAAATTTCATTTGTCGGGGTGCCGTGTCGTGTCCACTAGGGCACGCGAGTAGCAGGGCACCTAACATACTGCTCGTGCTGCGTGTCCATGTCAATTTTGGATACGGACACGACAAGAAAGTATGCTCAGTCCAAGGGGAAATGAAAACACACATATAGATCTACATTTTTATAAAATTAGTTTTTTAAAAACAACAATAAAAACTTCATTGAGGCATTTCAACAAACACCTAGACCTATTGAATGATACGTATCCGATACGGACCCCAAACTAATTCTAATTCCTACCAAACTTTACCTACAACTAGTGGACACCTAGATGGATGCATCTATAGAAAGAAATTAGAATTTAGAGGTGATTTGAAGGGTTTACCTATTGAGTGTCAAACTCAATAAAAAGCCCCAAAATGTGATGTCCTCTTCCTCAAGCAAAGTCCAAATGAGCTCCTCTCCTTGTAAGCTAGCCTCCTTCAACCTTAATTTCAGATTTCAATCCAAATGCAAAAGATTGGGATCAATTTGGTGGAGAAATGATGAAAGGGGAAAGAAATTAGGGTTCCCTAAAAAGAAATTTCTAAAAGAGGTAAGTGGTCATGAAGAGACATTATATAGGCTAAAATTAGGTTATAACTGGGCTATGGTGGCCGGCCATGTAGGAGATTAGGGTTAGGGTTTCATGTGAATGGGCTTTAGGTCAAGATCATTAGCTAGCTAGCTCAACCCCTTAGACATAAGTCCAAATACAAAACTCTCCTAATCCTCTCATGAACCCTAGCCACACTCAAGTCAACTAAGACCAACTTAAGTTACATTAGGATCCCACACCATGCTAACTAAGTCACCAAGGTCAAAGTCAAACTCTAGGTTAGTCTCTAAAGTCATAACTAGCAAAAGTAAAAAAAATAACAACCATCAATCAAATAATTAACAAATAATTCCAAGAAACCAAAATGACCAAAATACCCCTAGGCCAAAAATGATAATTAACATATCCCAATCACCTAGTTAGGCTCTAGGTCAAGTAGTCTCTAGGGTTTCACTAGCAGCACATCAAAATCACAAGTCATGGTTTTAATTAGTTTTAAAAATGATTAAAAATTACCAAAAATAATATCATGATTTAAATAACATTATTAAAAGATTAAAATTACAAAAGTTCAAAATTACCTTTATTTGAAAAGTGGGTGTTACATTGTCCGTTAATATGATCTCTACAGATCGCCCGGTCTAGGATGAAGACCAAATACTCGAATACTTCGAGGATGAACCCTGGGCTTAATGCCTGGGATCCCAATGGGAATGGC
The DNA here is from genome assembly GCA_029216955.1 of Iris pallida. NCBI lineage: Eukaryota > Viridiplantae > Streptophyta > Magnoliopsida > Asparagales > Iridaceae > Iris > Iris pallida. The sequence continues at coordinate 6,614,332 of JANAVB010037818.1, read as the reverse complement.
GCTTCGAACAACACGAACCTCCTACTGAAGACGAAGTCGTCCAAGTCGAGCTAGGAGACGAGGTTTCCCCTAAACCCATATTCTTTAGCAAAAGCTTGACAGGGAAAGACAGAGAATCTCTGATACACTTATCCGAGAATACATCGATGTCTTTGTATGGAGCTACGAGGATATATCGTGTTTGGACCCGCAAGTCGCCATGCACCGTCTCAATATCATACCCGATGCTAAACCTGTCAAACAGCAATAGTGACATTTTTGCCCCAACATCATGGATGCTGTCGAGGAAGAAGTCGACAAAATCTTAGAGAGTGGCTTCGTTCGCGAAGAACAACATCCAGATTGGGTGGCCAACATTATCCCAGTCACTAAAAAGAATGAGAAAATTTGGGTCTACAGAGACTTCAGGGATCTCAACTCGGCTTACCCAAAAGATGAGTTTCTCCTTCCGATCACCGACGTGATGATCGACAACACTTGTGGCTTCGAGCGTATGTCCTTTATGGATGGTTTCTCAGGCTACAACCAAATCAAAATATTTCTCGAAGACGAGAAGCATATTTTATTTCAGACTCCAAAGGGGATATACTGTTACACAGTAATGCCCTTCGGGTTGAAGAATGCAGGAGTAACATACCAGCGGGCAATAAGCACCATATTCTGCAAGCACCTCCGAAAGATGGTAAAATGTTACGTTGATGATGTTGCCATCAAAAGAAAAAAGAAATCCAGTCACTTGGATGACTTGAGAACAATGTTCGACTTAATGCAAACACATCAACTGAAGATGAACCCAAACAAGTAGTTTTTGGAAGTCTACAGTGGCAAATTCTTGGGCTATATCGTCACAGCCAAGGGTATTCATATTGACATAGAGAAGACTAAGGCGATCTTGGACACAGCTCCTCTGAAGAATCTTTGCAAGCTCTAAGGCCTGCAAGGGCGCTTGGCATATATCAGAAGATTCATAGCAAATTTCTCTGCTAGATGTCAACCTTTCACCAAACTGATGAAGAAAGGGATTTCTTTTGTCTGGACAGAAGAATGCCAACGTGCGTTCGATGACATCAAACAGTACCTCACTAGTCCTCCAGTAATGGTGGCACCAGTTGTAGGGAAACCTTTTCTGCTGTACGTCTGAGCCATGAACCATTCTCTCGGTGCTTTGCTAGCCCATAGGAGCAATGAAGGCCACGAATAGGCAATCTACTACCATAATAGAACCATGATTGGGGTTAAGCATCGGTATAATTGTCACGACCCGATCCCAACTAATTGGGTCGACTCGGATCATGCCCAGCCTGCACCGTTGTTGAGACGGCGGCAGTAAGCTGTTCAGTAGCAGGTAACCATACAACAACATTATAATTTGTCACAACTCAACATCGAAAAATTTAAAACTTTATTAAACTTTTACATGAAATAAAAGATACAACTAAAACCATTTTTTTATACATCATGAATAAAAGAAAACTCTAGGCAAACAGCTCAGCAATCTCGAATTCCTCGTCTTGGGATCGCGTAACAAAGCCTCATCAGTGATACCTAAAATGTTGGGTCTCCAGTCAGGAGGGAGCAAAGTACAATTACGAATATCCAATAATTCAAATAATAATTTGAAATTTACAATGTTAAACAATTTGAAATACTTTAACAATATTTTTCACAATTCTACAATTGAAAACAGTGTGATTTGAGTAGGTAACGAACTATGACCGGCTTGGGATGATTCAATTATATCCTAATGATACGGTCCGGCCTATCCCCGTGTATATGAGGAATCAGCTCGCACAATCAATGATGCAATATAGGGGTATTGGTCATAGACGCTACACTACTTCCCCAATATCCCGAGTCAATCAGATTCAATCAATGAGTCAATATTCGAACTCTAGGAGAGAGTTCCGTGTAGCAATGTGGTTTAAAATTGCAATAAAACAATTACTAGATAAATTACCAAATAGACATAACTGCACTTGCCTTGTATTAGATTGACTGGAAGAACGAGTCGGTACCGAGGAGGAACGTCAGTTGTAACTTCGAGTTCCTACAATTGAGAACTCGACTTAGATTCCTGAATAACCAGACTAAGTGTGCTAGTTGCAATCTCTAGTAGTAAGTCCTAGTCAGGTTTTAAGTTGTATTAATTTACAGCTAACGATTACGTCGCAACTACGTGCGTTGATTAAGCCGGTTAATTGAATTATTTGGAAAATTACGAGAATCGATTACAATTTGGAAAATTGTAAGAATCAATTACAATTTGGAAAACTTTGTGTTTTCATAATATGTATATAAAATACAGTTTTCTTTTAGTGACAAACAGTGAATTAATAATATTTTATTTGTTTTAGCTAAACTCGTAATTAAGCCGTAAATTACGTCCTATCTACGAATATGAAATCAATCCAAAATCCACCCAAATCACATCCACCAGAAAAAGAAAAGAAAATAACTACGCTACACAAATACATGGGCACAGCTACTGGTCCTAGGGTGGGCTTATGCCCGATACATCTTTCTTTTACATTAAATAAGAAAATGACTGAATTTATTAAATAAAATGCAGAATTTAAATGACTATAATATTTAGCCTAAAAATAAAATAATAAATAAAAGAAAACTAGGAGTCTCAGACTCGGTCCTTTTCCTCAAAATTCGGTTTATGCCTCAACGTCCGGACAGACCGGTGCGTTTGCATTTCACTAGGGCCCACTGACCGATAAGGTCGTCGCCCAAAATATTATTCAAAAAAATAATATTTTCCGAAAATCATTAAAAAAATTATTTTTATAATTTTGTAAAAAAATTCGGCAGCATTTCCTCTGTTTTCGGTCAACCCAAAAAAACTGGGAAACGCTCCGATTTTCCTGCAAAAGAATTCCCAAACCAGGGATACCTCAATAATACATATAAAACATCCATAGAATAATTTTTCGCAACAATTTCGGAAACCCGAAACGGAATTCCCGAGAATATCGGAAAACCCGAAACCACCGAAAATCCGAATTAATAGCAGAAAATACACAGAACTCAACTTTTCAAAAGGGAAACGAACTCACAGTACTAATTCCGAATAATTCTCGAAAATTTTCCACAGAACCCAATTTTCTAAAAAAGAAAAATAACCACAGAAAATATATCCGAAACGTTCGGAAATTCCAAAACCATAATTGGAATGGATACGTAACCGCAACCCAAATTCCCGAAGGAATCGGTCGGACCAGATTTCATCACAGACTAGAAAATCCAAATTAAATACAGGATCCAGAGATTACCCAAACCGACGGAATCCGAAGTGATGCCTCGGACTCGGAACACGCGGAACCGCAGAACTTCCTCGGAATCGGGATTCGGAACACATGGTGTACGTGTCCAGCAGCAAATCGGGCAACCGGGATGGTGCGGACAGACGGGGCGGTGTCGGACGACCTGGCCGGAGCTGTCGCCGGCGGTCGGCGGCGAAGGGGCGGCCGCGGGGTCGGAAAAAGGGACGCCGGTCGGGGATGGTGCCGGAAGGTGGCGGCGGCCACGTGAACTTCCGGGAAGGGGGCGGTCGGGCTAGGGGGTGCACCGGGGCTGTGGTCGACCGGAGGGGTCGGCCACGGGGTGGTTCGCCGGAACTTGGTGGGGAAGAAGAAGATTGGGAAGAAGAGGGTTGAAGTGGTGATGGAGGAAATGGTTTAGAGAAAGGGCTTTTATAGGGAAAGAGAGGTGAGGAGTTACCAAATGGGGAAGCTGGATGGCCACCCCAACCTTGATGGCCGGCGGCCAAGGTAGGTGAGGGGCCGAACGGTCGGGGAAGATGAAGAACCCAAACTTCGGTTGAGCTCAAAACAGCAAACACCCAAGCTAAGGAATGAATGCTCAACATTTATAGGCTTAAAGGATTTGTAAACATTCAATGGGTTATAAGTTATTTCCCATCAACAGCAACCACTCAATATATGGATGTTCACAAATGAGTAATTAATAATTTTTTTTTAATTTTTGCTCACTCGATTTCTCAACAGAACCTAAAACCACTCTTCTATTCATTCCACAGAATGAATGCTAACAAAACTAATGGATTGGTAACCCATTAAATGGGTTTGGCTAGTGGTGTTGGGCTTTAAGGTCTAACTAAAAAGGCTGAAGGAAATTAACTATGGGTTTTAAAACTCTGGGAAGAATAATAAATTTAAGGCTTTGGGCCAAATTTGTTTTTTTTTTTTATAAGTTAAATAATATTATTCTAACACATAATTTTTATTTAACAACACAATATAAAGAAAAAAATAATTCCTAAAAATTACGGGTTTCACAACCTTCCCTCCTTAGAAAATTTCGTCCTCGAAATTTAAAGAGTTGGTTAGGAAAGGACAGACTTTCTACAATCAGGTAGGTACGGTACTGTGCTCGTAACTCCAGTTCAAACAATAGGAGTTTCCGAAATAGTCGTGGATGAGATAGTTTAAGGACAAGTTTCATTTATGATATGCAGAAAAATTCAAAAGCGAACCAAAGTACACGAGGTTGATCAGACCATCATGCACCGGTTCTGATTAGACAATATATTAGTGGGTGCACCCAGTAAAATACTGTCGTGATCAAGCTTGAAAAAGAATAGCTTGCAAAACTAGGCTAACTAGCAGCATATGTCAAGTTCAAAATGAAAAGATAAGGATTTGAAGGAAAAAAAAATATAGGAATTATGATGGCTCAAATTTCTGATCTTCTACTCACCTCTGACTACGCTTGCTACTGGTTTCTCTGACTCTTTAGCTCTGAATGGTCAAAATATGAGATGCAACTTCTGAACTATGAAATGACGTTGTACATACTCTCAACGATTAACTGGTAGAGCTAACCGGTATGCTACTTCTCCAACTCTGCCAAAACTAATCATTCCTTTGGTAGTAGAAATCTTCACAAAGACGCTATCTTCTTCTTCAAACTCCACTAATCGACGATGCTAACTTGGTAGTTGTTGTAAGAAAACTCTACCAAAGGTAAATGGTCTTCCCAAGACCCTCCAAATTTCAAGATGCAAGATTTCATTATATCTTCAAGCATCTGAATCGACTTCTCTGATTGTCCGTCTATCGGTACTCCATGAATCCGGTGGTGTGCCTCTCGTACAATGCTGCCAACTTTTTAGTGGATAAATCTTCTTTAAGGGATTAAGGTGAGATGACTTTAGTCAGTCGGTTCACAATAATCCAATTGGTGTCCTTCCCTTCTTGGGAACAAAGCAATCCATGGTTATATGCTTCTACTTCTACTCCGAAATGTTCAGCGGCTGCAACAAACTTGCTGGTCTCTACTAAATTCCTTATGTTGACAAATTAAAACATCCAACCTTATAATTGAAAATATCCTTCTTCATTCCATAACACCAGTCAGTGGTTGGCCTATTCCGATACATCTAGCTCCTAAATGTATGGAATACTGTGACCGGTGCGCTTCTTTTATTAGCTTGTTCCTCCGTTCGTCAGATGGTACATAGAGCCTAATACCACTCTTCAGAGCTCCATCGCTGGTTATTGAGAAACCCTCAAGTGTTTCCGCCAACATTTGATCTTTCAATTTGCAAAGCCCTCATCTTGAAACTGCATCTTCTTGACTTTATCCTCGAGCTCACTTATAACTTCATCAACAAGGAATCAGTATCCAGCTCCAGTCCAAACTTCTCGATGTCTTCTAGCAGGTGACTCTCCTTGGTTAAGAACTTCGCCATCGGTATCAACTAAGTACATCAGCTACCACATTTTCCTTACCTAAATGGTATTGCAGGTCGATGTTGAAATCCTTCATCAGCTTCAGCTATCTTCTTTGTCTAATGTTCAGCTCTTTCTGAGTGAAGACATATTTCAGACTTTTTGTAGTCCGTATATATTTTCACTCCCTTTCCATAAAATAATGCTCCCATAGCTTAAAAACAAAAATAAATGCAATAAGTTCCAAATTATATGTGGGATAGTTCTTCTCATGAGTCCGTAATTGCCTAGATATGTAAGCAATTATTTTTTCCATGTTGTTGAAAAACACAACCCAATCCTTTTCCAGAGGCATTACTGTAAATTGAGAAACTACCGGTTCCTGCGGGTAGCGCAAGGATTGGTTCAGTGATAAGCCTCTTCTTCAGCTCCTTAAATGTCGCTTGGCGATTCTCCGTCCAGATGAACTCTTCATTCTTCCGAGTGAGCTTTGTCATCGGTTCAGCAATCTTGGCGAAATTTTTCATAACTTCCAGTAGTAGCTAGCCAAGTCCAAGAAACTTCCGAACTGAACTTGGGTATACCACTTCTCCAAAGCGGCTATCTTCTCAGGATCCATCGAAATTTCTTCTCTGGTGACAATATGGCCGAAAACCACATTTGTCTAAGAAAATCCTCGTTTAGATAGCTTACCATAAAACTTCTTCTTCCAAGTTCCCAAAACTTTTCTCAGGTGCTCTTCATGCTCTTCTTCAGTCTTCAGAATGTTATCTATGGAGATGATGAACTGATTCAAATACTCATAAAAACTCTGTTCATGAGGTTCATGAACACAGCAGGAGCATTGGTCAGTCCAACGTCATGACCAAAGAAAACTACCCATACTTGGTGTTTGAACGCCGTCTTGGAAATGTCCTCTTTCCTGACTTTGATTTGATGGTAGTCAAATCTTAAGTCAAACTTCGAAACACCCTAACTCCACACAACCAGTTCAAACAGATCCTCGATCCGGACAGAAAGTACTTGTTCTTTAGTGTCTGGTAATCGATGCACATCCGTTGTTCCATCCTTCTGGGGCAAAAACAAGATAGATACTCCCTAAGGTAAAGTTCCACTCTGAACAAATCCTAGAGCCTTCATTGATCTGGTCCTCCATCTTCTATGATCTTCGAGTCTGAATCATGCCTTATTGTAGGAGGCAGGGTCTGCTGGATAGAAAGAGAGTCCCTAAATTGTGGCCTAACAGGTGTTGCTGGGATATGAGCTCTGGTTTGATGGAAAGATAAGGGGCAGTCCTTTACCCGATGTTTAGCAGATCCACATGCCAAACATCGTCCCAATCTCTTTCGACAACCAACGGCCTGATGACCAGGCCTCTTGCAATAATTACAAGCCAATAGTGTCTTACGACAAGACTGCCGGAAAGTAGGGTACTTGATGGGACCCAAATATCTTTTAGATTCAGGGGTATCCTTCCTAGGACAAAAGTTCGGCTCTAACTTGGTTGGGGATAACTAAGGCTACATCATTGACGTTCTTCATGTCTTCTCTCGTGATATTCTTCTGTTCCTGCTGGCTTCATCTTGAGCTTTCTGGAACTCCAGGGTTTCTTAAAATAGGACAACCATTTGGAAGATGATTGCTGGTACTGGTGGAGCAACAAAATGAATAATCTACCAGGGAATTGAAATTTAGTTTGAGATGAGATAGGATTTGCCAGTGTAGGAAAAACTTCACTGGATGCATTATGCGGACGGTCAAACAGCCGCGAGGGGAAAGACCCTGGGCTTTGGTTGAGGAGATGGGGTATGATCCGGAGATAACACCTCATCGCCAGCAGGATTTGGTCAACGGTCATTCTCTGGAAGGTTTAGGACGCAAACATAAGCAAGGTATCCTACCAGTCTATAATCAAACAAAAATATTTATTTATAATATATTTCGGTCCTATGTTGTGACAAATTGATGTTCTAGTGTTCTAATTGTTTCTAAATATGTTTTCCTAAGTTGTTGTTGGGACCTGCATGGGCCACCACTAAAAACATGTCACGACCCGATCCCAACTAATTGGGTCGACTCGGATCATGCCCAGCCTGCACCGTTGTTGAGACGGCGGCAGTAAGCTGTTCAGTAGCAGGTAACCATACAACAACATTATAATTTGTCACAACTCAACATCGGAAAATTTAAAACTTTATTAAACTTTTACATGAAATAAAAGATACAACTAAAACCATTTTTTTATACATCATGAATAAAAGAAAACTCTAGGCAAACAGCTCAGCAATCTCGAATTCCTCGTCTTGGGATCGCGTAACAAAGCCTCATCAGTGATACCTAAAATGTTGGGTCTCCAGTCAGGAGGGAGCAAAGTATAATTACGAATATCCAATAATTCAAATAATAATTTGAAATTTGCAATGTTAAACAATTTGAAATACTTTAACAATATTTTTCACAATTCTACAATTGAAAATAGTGTGATTTGAGTAGGTAACGAACTATGACCGGCTTGGGATGATTCAATTATATCCTAATGATACGGTCCGGCCTATCCCCGTGTATATGAGGAATCAGCTCGCACAATCAATGATGCAATATAGGGGTATTGGTCATAGACGCTACACTACTCCCCCAATATCCCGAGTCAATCAGATTCAATCAATGAGTCAATATTCGAACTCTAGGAGAGAGTTCCGTGTAGCAATGTGGTTTAAAATTGCAATAAAACAATTACTAGATAAATTACCAAATAGACATAACTGCACTTGCCTTGTATTAGATTGACTGGAAGAACGAGTCGGTACCGAGGAGGAACGTCAGTTGTAACTTCGAGTTCCTACAATTGAGAACTCGACTTAGATTCCTGAATAACCAGACTAAGTGTGCTAGTTGCAATCTCTAGTAGTAAGTCCTAGTCAGGTTTTAAGTTGTATTAATTTACAGCTAACGATTACGTCGCAACTACGTGCGTTGATTAAGCCGGCTAATTGAATTATTTGGAAAATCACGAGAATCGATTACAATTTGGAAAATCGCAAGAATCAATTACAATTTGGAAAACTTTGTGTTTTCATAATATGTATATAAAATACAGTTTTCTTTTAGTGACAAACAGTAAATTAATAATATTTTATTTATTTTAGCTAAACTCGTAATTAAGCCGTAAATTACGTCCTATCTACGAATATGAAATCAATCCAAAATCCACCCAAATCACATCCACCAGAAAAAGAAAAGAAAATAACTATGCTACACAAATACATGGGCACAGCTACTGGTCCTAGGGTGGGCTTATGCCCGATACATCTTTCTTTTACATTAAATAAGAAAATGACTGAATTTATTAAATAAAATGCAGAATTTAAATGACTATAATATTTAGCCTAAAAATAAAATAATAAATAAAAGAAAACTAGGAGTCTCAAACTCGGTCCTTTTCCTCAAAATTCGGTTTATGCCTCTACGTCCGGACAGACCGGTGCATTTGCATTTCACTAGGGCCCACTGACCGATAAGGTCGTCGCCCAAAATATTATTCAAAAAAATAATATTTTCCGAAAATCATTAAAAAAATCATTTTTATAATTTTGTAAAAAAATTCGGCAGCATTTCCTCTGTTTTCGGTCAACCCAAAAAAACTGGGAAACGCTCCGATTTTTCTGCAAAAGAATTCCCAAACCAGGGATACCTCAATAATACATATAAAACATCCATAGAATAATTTTCCGCAACAATTTCGGAAACCCGAAACGGAATTCCCGAGAATATCGGAAAACCCAAAACCACCGGAAATCCGAATTAATAGCAGAAAATACACAGAACTCAACTTTTCAAAAGGGAAACGAACTCACAGTACTAATTCCGAATAATTCTCGGAAATTTTCCACAGAACCCAATTTCCTAAAAAAGAAAAATAACCACAGAAAATATATCCGAAACGTTCGGAAATTCCAAAACCATAATTGGAATGGATACGTAACCGCAACCCAAATTCCCGAAGGAATCGGTCGGACCAGATTTCATCACAGACTAGAAAATCCAAATTAAATACAGGATCCAGAGATTACCCAAACCGACAGAATCCGAAGTGATGCCTCGGACTCGGAACACGCGGAACCGCAGAACTTCCTCGGAATCGGGATTCGGAACACATGGTGTACGTGTCTAGCAGCAAATCGGGCAACCGGGGTGGTGCGGACAGACGGGGCGGTGTTGGGCGACCTGGCCGGAGCTGTCGCCGGCGGTCGGCGGCGAAGGGGCGGCCGCGGGGTCGGAAAAAGGGACGCCGGTCGGGGATGGTGCCGGGAAGGTGGCGGCGGCCACGTGAACTTCCGGGAAGGGGGCGGTCGGGCTAGGGGGTGCACCGGGGCTGTGGTCGACCGGAGGGGTCGGCCACGGGGTGGTTCGCCGAAACTTGGTGGGGAAGAAGAAGATTGGGAAGAAGAGGGTTGAAGTGGTGATGGAGGAAATGGTTTAGAGAAAGGGCTTTTATAGGGAAAGAGAGGTGAGGAGTTACCAAATGGGGAAGGTGGATGGCCACCCCAACCTTGATGGCCGGCGGCCAAGGGAGGTGAGGGACCGAACGGTCGGGGAAGATGAAGAACCCAAACTTCGGTTGAGCTCAAAACAGCAAACACCCAAGCTAAGGAATGAATGCTCAACATTTATAGGCTTAAAGGATTTGTAAACATTCAATGGGTTATAAGTTATTTCCCATCAACAGCAACCACTCAATATATGGATGTTCACAAATGAGCAATTAATAATTTTTTTTTAATTTTTGCTCACTCGATTTCTCAACAGAACCTAAAGCCACTCTTCTATTCATTCCACAGAATGAATGCTAACAAAACTAATGGATTGGTAACCCATTAAATGGGTTTGGCTAGTGGTGTTGGGCTTTAAGGTCTAACTAAAAAGGCTGAAGGAAATTAACTATGGGTTTTAAAACTCTGGGAAGAATAATGAATTTAAGGCTTTGGGCCAAATTTTTTTTTTTATAAGTTAAATAATATTATTCTAACACATAATTTTTATTTAACAACACAATATAAAGAAAAAAATAATTCCTAAAAATTACGGGTTTTACAACAATCCTGTGGAGAAGGAGTGTCTTGCCCTTCTCTTTGCTATCCAGAAGATGCGTTATTATGTGGTCAGACAAACGATCCACGTCATCTCCCGGGTCAATCCCCTCAGGGTCCTCATGACCAAGCCAGGGGCCTTAAACTCACGGTTAGCCACATGGACGATACTTTTGATTCCTTATAACATGGTGCTCGTCCCACAAAAGGTAGTCAAAGGCCAAGCTATGAGACTCGTCTCACAGTATCGGTATTTATATACGGATACGTATTTTGTATTGTATTTCATATTTTCTTAGTTTTCGAAACGCTTTAAAATTTTCTAAAATTATAGATTTTCTCCTTGGCCGGCATACCGACGGCATACCGCTCGGACAGATTTTTTATATTTTAGATATTTTCGATTTCAAATATTTTTATGAATAGTGTTTCCGATATTTTCATGTATAGTGTTTTAGATATTTTGATGAATAGTAGTTAGATATTTTCGTGAATAGTGTAGATGTATTCTATTATCCAATAGACAATTGGTTTTCTTTCAATGGCTAGGATTGATTTAGAATGTGACATGGATCACAATCCAACGGTCACGATTAATTCCCTCTTCTATATATATCCATTAAGTTTCTCTCTTCTCTCTCTTTTCTTTCTTTCTCCATTTCCTCTTCCCTCTTCCTCAAGCCTAGGAAAGCTTGGCCTTGAGACCTAGAGTGTGGTTTCGTGTCCCTCTTGGTGGTGGAGTAGAAGATTAGGCTTGGAACTTAACCTAGACAAGTACATCTTGCTCAAAAGTGACATGACCATGCTTTCTTTTATTTTCTATAGAAACTAAAGTTTTATTGGCCTATAATATGCTTCTTTAAATTGTTAACATGTTTAGTATATAGCACTTTTGGTTTTGATCGACAGTATTGCATAGATCTGAGTTTCTAGATATAATTTTTTGAGTATTTTGATGTATGGATCTATCAAATGTTTTAATTTGTGAAAACCAATACTTCCATGTTGTAGGAAATTCAATTCTATGTAATTTTGACTTTTGAAAATCCGAATTTTGATTTTAAATGAGGTTTTTATGGCCGAAACAAGTTTTGGCAAAAATATAAATTTTGTTGCTGTTTGGAAAATTGGTATACCGACGGTATGCCGTAGTATACCGACGGTATGCCAATTTTTGCACGAGAAACTTTCTATCTTTAGGCCGGAATACTGCAGGTATGCCGCCGTATGCCGTCGGTATGCCGTTTTATGCCGTTTTAGGTTGTTTTTTTTCCTTTTCGTCCGTTTTTGCCCATTTTTGTCCGTTTTTTGATATATTCTCAATTGTAATGGACTCTTAACATGATTAGATGACCTTGGATAGTTAGAAAATAATTGTACATCCTATATACATGACACATGCTTATGTTCATGTATTGTTCTATGTCAAGATTATAGATAGTGGCCTGTCATGGTGCATTCCAGATTACTGTGTATGCCTAGCTCGATTTAGTGACTCGTAGTAGCACACTCTTGTACTAATTTTCTTGATTGATTTCTAGAGTGAGATTTGATTTCTGATTGAATTCTTGATTAAGACTGAATGCATGTTCTTTATTGACACCGTGGATTTAACTTGTTATATGTCTAATCTATTTGCATCTTGGCAATGGACAATCGAGTATGAGTATTGTCTATTATATCGCACGTAATATGTATTGAGACCATTTGCCAGAGATATCTCGCAAATAACTTGTACCCATGGCTCGACATTATAGGACGATTCTTGAGTGTCCACGACATAAGAATTAAAAATAAATGTTATAGGTAATTGACTAGTAAACTCATATAGATCATTAGGAGGGGAGGACACTTCATGCTACCGCGTACTCGGATCACTATGGGCCTCCACAGTGGCAGGGATAACCCTGAATTGGCATGGGCCCCTGTCCCCTATTGATTGAGTAGATGTTTATCTACTATTGATATGTTATTGAGTAGATGTTGTTTATCTACTATTGGTATATTTCATTTTTAGAGTAGATGTTTATCTACTATTGATTGAGATTGTTTGGTTGATTGTATTTCTTTTCTTTTACCGTCGTCGCCCCCTTGGCCATCCGAGTTACTGCAGCGTAGGTGGTAGTGAAGTTTCTCAACTTGCATACTAGTAATTAGGATTATGATAACCCTAGCTAGTTAATGATATCAATCCATAGTCAATGATTGGCCGTGCACTTTTGATTGTGTGTTACCTTATATGCTCTTGTGTCTGTGAGTGGCCAGAGGCTAAGTTCTGCTAGGGAAAAGATCTGCAACCCCGGTCCTTATTTGGTTTAAGGGTTGTAGCTCTGATTTCTAGTAGTTCCTAAATCCCTTATTGCTCATCGGATTATTCTGTTCCACAGCTATATTGTTCAGTATTTCTATTCAATTATTTATATTCTTGAGATACGTACATTGGTACCGCACTAGTCTCGACCCGTATTTATTTACTTCTGTCATTATGTTATTGTGTTGTTGTTGGGTTTTGTCGTGCACTTTGAGCTTCCTTGTGGTACTTGCTATTTGGGGCCTGACCCCACTAGTTTTGTTTGGCCAGATTTACCGCTGGAGCCCGAGGATTCTTCCTACCTTTCTCTGGATGACCCGCCGTCGGCTTAGATCTGCAGTTGTTCCTCCTCGCGAGTGGGTTCCCTCTTCTTACCACTTACGGTTCATTTTATTTTGGTGGTGTTAGCTAGGGCATGTGTTAGTCCTATTATTTGGAGACTTTCTCAAACTTTGGTCAATATGATGTATTATATTAGATCTATACGGATATAGTGATCATGTATATTGGTACTTTGCAAGTATAGCATTTTGTATTCACTAGCTTCATGATCATGTATGATACAGTATTTTAGGACGCCTCTTTACTTTTATATTTGATATACTCTTGATACTTGTTGTTGTTGGATTGAGATAGGATTTGTTCGACCATAGGAGTCGTTAGTGGCATGCTAGAGTCTTCCCACTTGTCTTCTAGACATCTTTGATCGTATATTGGGGTACTAGCATACTCTAATACACGTAGCTGGCTTTGTTTCGCCCCTACTTTCCAATATTCTGGTTCTGGAGCATGACAGAGTTTTTTGGTAGCCCATAAAGGTCTGTCTTCAGACTTGTGGGGGATTCATCTTGTTAGAATCTCAATCCTATAATTGTCTTCATTTGATCTCCCTTTGCTTATCGTATTTTTGTTTTCCTTGAACTTTAAACATGATTGACATATTCTTGTTCTGTTCATGTCTATTATTGATACCTCATGTCCTTTTCTTTCAGGAACATACCACCTACTTCTTCTTTCGAGGGTTCAGTTGCTCTGCCATCTCATGCAGATCAGATGGATGGTCATGATCAGACCCCTCCTCCAGAGGATCAGAATCCCGTACCATCTCAGTATTCGTCGGCAACTCAGTTTACTTCTATCCTATCAGCTCAGCCAGCTCCGCCAGTCCCTTCAGTACAGCCAGCCCAGATAGACCAGCGTGCCCTACTCGAGATGATGAGGGGTATGATGGACGTACATTAACAACAACATCAGAATCAGCTTCAGATCCAACAGCTGGTGGTTCAGTTGTACCAGTAATTACAGCAGGGCCAGGACCATACCAACAACACCCTCTGCCAGGGTGTTACAGTAGACTTGGAGGCGAGTGGTCGTCGTGGTCACAACTCAGCATCCGACTTTAGTCGCCTGCGTCCAGCTCAGTTCTTCGGCACCGAGGATGCAGTATCCGCCGATTCTTGGCTTCAGGATACCGAGGCCATTTTGGAGGCAGCTAGGACTCCAGCAGAGGATAGGGTAGCAGTGGTGAAGCTGCAGTTATCAGACATTGCCCGCGACTGGTGGGTAGCACAGGAGACGGGTCTTCCTAGGCCTATTAGTTAGGAGACATTTCGGAAGCGCTTCCAGGAGAAGTTCTTCCACACCTCAGCCAAGTTCCAGCTTCAGCAATAGTTTATCAACCTTCATCAGCAGACGAGGACCGTAGATCAGTATGTGGCAGAGTTCAGTAGGCTCAGTCGATTTGCATCACACATGGTAGCTTCCGATGGTGATAGAGCTCGGAGATTCGAGCAGGGCTTGCACTTGGAGCTTCAATAACTCATGGTGGGCCATTTTTATGACACCTTTGATACAGTACTGAGAGCAGCCAGATCCTTGGAGATGACTAGTCAAAGGATAGCAGAGAGGACCGGAGGTCAGAAGAGGTCACACTCGGCTGTGAGGAGCATTACCATTCAGTCCTCAGCCCCCGTACCAGCAGTCAGAGCTTTCGATCACCGACCTCCACGTCAGACAGTATCATCAGCCCCGACGGTGACAACTTTACAGTAGTCTAGGCAGTCAGGTCAGCCAGGATGTGATTACTGTGGAAAGCCACGGCATACTAGGGCCCAGTGTAGGAGGGCCAACGGTCAGTATCTCGGATACGGGACATCTGATCATATGGTTGGGCCTTGTCTTCGTAGACGTCCAGAGGCTTTATTAGTTGCCCCAGTACCATTGGTGATTGAGGGTCAGAGGGGACCAGCAGAGTCAGCACGATCCTATGTTCAGCGCCCACTTTCGACGCAGTCCCAGCAATTTCAGCACCAGCGTCCAGCACAGTATGCCCAAGCCCAGTAGGCGGGGTTGAGCCAACAGCAGACTACACGAGTACCCCTGAAATATGGGCAGGCTTTTAACATGAGCTTGTAGAAGCTGTTGGCTGAGGGCGGTCAGATTGTAGGTAAGATTTTGAGCATTTCCTTCAGTTTATCTTACTCTTGGGTTTTATTGACGGTCTTATATTCTACATATATTCGGAGTAGAATGGTCGACTCGACATATTCGGTGAGTGAAGGCGAGTTTCTCGTTTCACTCTTCTCCTTTCGCATCTCGTGATATGCAATATCTATCATATATCCCGACTACGTAGGTGCGTCCTAGATTAGAGTCATGTCTTCGACTAAGTCATTGGTACCGACTTACTTCGAGACTTGACCCTTGTCCACTTTGTGAGTCAGCATAGGCAAGCGAGGACGAAGCCCTACTCAACTGACTCAGGGGTGTATTATTCCATATGCCTCCTTTTCTTGTATTATATATGTATGTATTTATTATTTTCTCCATTAATTTAAATTTTGTATCTCAAATATCACTTGTACATGGGATGTTTTCCTTCGATGAGTTATGATTTATACATTGTTTTAGCATGTGTATTTTGCTCGACTGGCCTTTAGGAAATTCCGAGGACAAAATTTTTCTAAGTTGTGGAGAGTTGTGAGACTCGTCTCACAGTATCGGTATTTATATACGGATACATATTTTGTATTGTATTTTATATTTTCTCGGTTTTCGGAATGCTTTAAAATTTTCCTAAATTATAGATTTTCCCCTTGGCCGACATACTGACGGTGTACCGGAGTATACCGACGGCATACCGCTCAGACAGATTTTCCATATTTTAGATATTTTCGATTTCAGATATTTTTGTGAATAGTGTTTCCGATCTTTTCATAAATAATATTTTGGATATTTTGATAAATAGTGTTTAGATATTTTCGTGAATAGTATAGATACATTCTATTATCCAATGGACAATTGGTTTTCTTTCAATGGCGAGGATTGATCTAGAATATGACATGGATCACGATCCAACGGTCACGATTAATTCCCTCTTCTATATATATCCATTAAGTTTCTCTCTCCTCTCTCTTTTCTTTTTTTCTCCATTTCCTCTTCTCTCTTCCTCAAGCTTAGGAAAGCTTGGCCTTGAGGCCTAGAGTGTGGTTTCGTGCCCCTCTTGGTGTTGGAGTAGAAGATTAGGCTTGAAACTTAACCTAGACAAGTACATCTTGCTCAAAAGTAACATGACCATGCTTTCTTTTATTTTCTATAGAAACTAAAGTTTTATTGGCCTATAATATGCTTCTTTAAATTGTTAACATGTTTAGTATATAGCAATTTTGGTTTTGATCGACAATATTATATAGATCTGAGTTTCTAGATATAATTTTTGAGTATTTTGAGCTATTGATCTATCAAATATTTTAATTTGTGAAAACCAATACGTCCATGTTGTAGGAAATTCAATTCTATGCAATTTTGACTTTTGAAAATCTGAATTTTGATTTAAAATTAGGTTTTTATGGCCGAAACAAGTTTTGACGAAAATCTGAATTTTGTTGCTGTTTGGAAAATCGGTATACCGACGGTATGCCGATTTTTACACCAGAAACTTTCTGTCTTTAAGCCGAAATACCGCCGATATGCCGACATATACCGACGATATGCCGTTTTATGTCGTTTTAGGTTGTTTTTGCCCATTTTTGTCCGTTATTGCCCGTTTTTGTCCGTTTTTGATATATCCTTAATTGTAATTGACTCTTAACATGATTACATGACCTTGGATAGTTAGAGAATGATTGTATATCCTATATACATGACACATACATATGTTCATGTATTGTTCTATGTCCAGATTATAGATAGTGGCCTGTCATGGTGCACTCCAGATTACTGTATATGCCTAGCTCGATTTAGTGGCTCATAGTAGCGCATTCATGTACTAATTTTCTTGATTGAATTCTAGATTGAGATTTGATTTCTGATTGACTTCTAGATTGAGACTGAATACATGTTCTTTATTGACACTGTGGATTTAACTTGTTATATGTCTAATCTATTTGCATCTTGGCAATTGGCAATCGAGTGTGAGTATTGTCTATTGTATCGCGTGTAATGTGTATTGAGAACATTTGCCAGAGATATCTTGCAAATGACTTATACCCATGGCTCGTTATTAAAGGACGATCCTTGAGTGTCTATGACTTGAGAATTAAAAATAAATATTATAGGTAATTGACTAGTAAACTCATATAGATCATTGAGAGGGGAGGACACTTCATGCTACCGCGTACTCGGATCGCTCTGGGCCCCCACAGTGACAGGAATAACCCCGATTGGCGTGGGCCCCTGTCCACTATTGATTGAGTAAATGTTTATCTACTATTGATGTGTTATTGAGTAGATGTTGTTTATCTACTATTAATATATTTCATTTTTGGAGTAGATGTTTATCTACTATTGATTGAGACTGTTTGGTTGATTGTATTTCTTTTCTTCTACCGTCGTCGCCCCCTTGGCCATCCGAGTTACTATAGCGTAGGTGGTAGTGAAGTTTCTCAACTTGTATACTAGTAATTAGGATTGTGATAACCCTAGCTAGTTAATGATATCAAGCTGTAGTCAATGATTAGCCGTGCACTTTTGATTGTGTGTTACCTTATATGCTCTTGTGTCGGTGAGTGGCCAGAGGCTAAGTTCTGCTAGAGAAAAGATCTGCAACCCTGGTCCTTGTTTGGTTTAAGGGTTGTAGCTCCAATTTCTAGTAGTTCCTAAATCCTTTGTTGCTCATCGAATTATTCTGTTCCATAGCTACATTGTTCAGTATTTCTATTCAGTCATTTATATTCTTGAGATACATGTATTGGTACCTCACTAGTCTCGACCTGCATTTATTTACTTCTGTCACTATGTTATTGTGTTGTTGTTGGGTTTTGTCGTGCACCTTGAGCTTCCTTCTGGTACTTGCTATTTGGGGCCTGACCCCACTGGTTTTATTTGGCCAGATTTACCGCTGGAGCCCGAGGATTCTCCTTACCTTTCTCTGAATGACTCGCCGTCGGCTTAGATCTGCAGTTGTTCCTCCTCGCGAGTGGGTTCCTCTTCTTACCACTTGCGGTTCATTTTATTTTGGTGGTGTTAGCTAGGGCATGTGTTAGCCATATTATTTCGAGACATTCTCATACTTCGATCAACATGATGTATTATATTAGATCTAGACTGATATAGTGATAATGTATATTGGTACTTTGCTAGTATAGAATTTTGTATTCACTAGCTTTATGATCATGTATGATACAGTATTTTGGGACGTCTCTTTACTTTCATATTTGATATACTCTTGATACTTGTTGTTATTGGATTGAGATAGGATTTGTTCGACATAGGAGTCGTCAGTGGCATGCTAGAGTCTTCCCACTTGTCTTCTAGATAGCTTTGATCGTATATTGGGGTACTGGCGTACTCTAATACACGTAGCTGGCTTTGTTTTGCCCCTACTTTCCAGTATTCTGGTTCTGGAGTGTGACACAAGCATTGGCCGACTTCTTA
Source organism: Iris pallida (assembly GCA_029216955.1). NCBI lineage: Eukaryota > Viridiplantae > Streptophyta > Magnoliopsida > Asparagales > Iridaceae > Iris > Iris pallida. Next base: position 6,595,361 of record JANAVB010037818.1, on the reverse strand, counting down.
GCAGTGCACCCCTTACCAGAGACATCAAAGCTCTATGACGACATCCCTGATGAGGTCCTAGAGTCCAATGCTACCTCAGATAACTTGGTTTTGCATATGTTCTATGACGGTGCTTCAAGAACAGGGCCCAAAGGCGAGATTATTGAACGGGTCAGAGTGGTCCTCGTCACTCCCGACGGCTTGGTCATCCACCGTGTATATTCTCTCATGAAGTCATGCACCAATAATGTTGCTGAGTATAATGCTCTCATAATTGGACTCTAGCTCGCTAAACAGTTGGGGGTTAACTGCATCGAGGCCCATGGCGACTCGAAACTGATTATCAACCAGGTTCAGGGATAATACGAAGTCCGGTATGAAGATCTGGTTCCATAGCACCAGGCAACAATAGACATCATCTCTACATTCACAGGGTTCTTTATAGAATATGTACCTCAATTACAAAACTTGGAGGTTGACGCACTCACTGGCCTCGTCGCTTCTCTAGCAGATCCTGTCGGAACCCAATATACTGTCACAATAATGGTCGATAGCTGGTTTACCCGAAGAATAATCTATATACGTGTCTGAGTTACTTAGTATAAATAGAAACTAATATGGACGTTTGGGATTGGCGATTTCCCTTTAAGACTACACAGTCTACAGGATCCTACCCGAAGACCCGAAGGAAGCTACTTCTGTCAAGAGACGTTCTCTTTGGTTCTTCTACGACACAGCTACCAAGATATTGTATCATCGTTTATACGATGGACTTCTCCTGTGATGTTTATCCAAGACAGAAGTACAAGAAGTACTCAAGGAAGCACATGATGGCACCTGCGGAGTCCATCAGTCGGGTCCTAAGTTGTAAGATCGATTGTGTCGTATGGGCTACAACTGGCCCACTATGATGGCAGACGCCATTGATTATGCAAAGAAGTGCTGGGTTTGTCAGTTGTATGCTGACTTCATCCACCGGCCTTCGGAGTTCCTGCACCCTACGATGGCGGCCTGGCCGTTTGAAGCATGGGAAATGGATATCATTATGCCAATCAGTCCACCATCCTCCAGAGGACACCGGTTCATACTTGTCTTCCATGTATCCCAATTCCGACGGTACATCCCAGATCCGAGTCATGTCCTTGATCATTCGAAATTGGTTGTTGGTACCAACCTTTTGTATGAGGAGAGACCCGTATCCATATTGGACTGAAGAAAGAAGATACTCAAGAACAAGACTATCAAGTTAGTCTGTGTTGCTTGGGATCATCACTCTTTAGGTGAGTCAACATGGGAGCGTGAGGATGATATCCGATCGCGATATCCCAACTTGTTTGACTCGTAAGGTATAATGTCTTCTTATGCCTTATGCCTTCAACTTCCTTGCTTGCATGAATGATTGCTTGATTGATTGTTTAGTTATAACTTGCCTGTGATTAGTATAGCTTACTTGACATCTCTAGCCCCTTGATTTAAATTCTGAGGACGAAATTCTTTTAAGGTAGGTAGAGTTGTCACCTCCGTTTTCTGTATACGTATTTCCAGTATACGTGTACGAGATCCTATCCAGTATTTTTACTTGTCTTGTCTTGCTAGCTTGGTTTTGGTTTGGCTTGGTTGGGTTGGTTCAACATGTGACCCCTCCCTTTAAATGCTACCAACCCCTCTCTCTCTCCTCATTTACTTCTCCTTCTTCATTTATTTCTTCATCTTCTTCCTCTTAACTTCTCCACCTACTAAGAGAGGCTTAGGCAAAAGCAACTTGCTTCATGGAGGAACTCTATTTTTATTGTTCAATTGTCTTCCTCACGAGATTCTAATACACTTTAGTACTTAGCATTTTTAATTTCTATGGTTTATTTCTTGTAGATCTAGGCTTGTTGTATTTTCAGATTTCTTGGGTTTTGATCTATCAAACTTTGCTATTTTCAAGTTTTGATGGTTCTATGTTGTAGAGAAGTTCATTCTACCCTGTTTTGTCCTGTAAAAGTCCACATTTGGGCTTAGATTGAAAGTTGGGAAGTCTGGGAACCCCCAACTTCCCAGGTTCTTCTTCTCGGAAAAGTTGGAGAAGAAGAACAGTGCTTGCCGTATGGCCTTTCATGCGGCAAGGTCCCCTGTGGCTCCTTTTTGCCGCATAGGCACTCCAGTCTTCATGCGGCTCACTTTGCCGTATGGCCCATGTTTCTTTTTGCCACATGACTCTTGGCAGCCTTGCCGCATGGCCCCTGATCCCCTTTGCCGCATGGCTCTTGGCAGCCTTATCGCATGGCCCCTGATCCCCTTTGTCGCATGGCTCTTGGCAGCCTTGCCGTATGACCCCTGATCCCCTTTGTCGCATGGCTCTTGGCAGCCTTGCCGCATGGCCCTTGATTCCCTTTGCCGTATGGCTCTTGGCAGCCTTGTCGCATGGCCCCTATTCCCCTTTGTCGTATGACTCTTGGCAGCCTTACCGCATGGCCCTGTTCCCCTTAGCCGCATGACTCTTGGCAGCCTTGCCGCATGGCCCCTGATCCCCTTTGTTGCATGGCTCTTGGCAGCCTTGCCGTATGGCCCCTGTTCCCCTTTGTCGTATGACTCTCCGTAGCCTTGCCGCATGGCCTCTGTTTTCCTCCTAGCCGCATGCTGCATGGCCGTTTGGCCCTTGCCGTATGGTGATCCTTGGCCGCATAGGCCAGCCCTTGGCTCCTGGGTCGCATGGCTCTTCCCACAGCCTTGCACCCTTTTACTATTTTGGTTGTTATATTTATGTTTGTGACTCATGACCCTCTGTGTAACTTGGGACCTTGATGGGAATGCTTGTACCATGTTAATTCTGAACATGTTCCATAAACATGATCGGTTAATGTGACTCACTTGACAGTGGCCCGTTGTAGCGCACTCACGATAAGAGTGATTGATTAGTAGCATAACACGATAATGGCCTGCTAAGGCGCACTCTTGATAAGTAACTTGGCATGATAACTCTTAAATAGTGACCCGTCATGGTGCACTCTTGACAAGCAATCTTGACATGATAATTCTTGATGGTGGTCCGTCGTGACGCACTTTTGACATGATAAGTAATCTTGGTAGTGGCCCATCGTGGCGCACTCTTGACAAGTAAGCCTAGCATGTAATCTTGAATGTTGTTGCGACGACTATCTCGACTTGCTAGTAAACTCTCATCATGACATCGTGGGGGATTGTATTGATTGTGCTTGTATAAGCTACCAGTCTTGTCTTACATCATATCTAGGACTTGTATCCCTGGTTACCACGGTCAGAGATTCATACTGAATCTGACTAGGTTAATGACTATATTGATCAAGTAGTTCATATAGAGAGATATTTCGACTTCAAGCAATCCAGTTATCTGGGCGTCTTCCTGATGGACTTGTAGCCTGCCGACAAGTAGGGCACATTTCCAGCTCACTGTTATGTCAGGCACTACATGAAATAATTACTATGCACACTGTCATGTATTGCATCCAAGTCACCTAACAAGTCAAGATAACTCTTAACATGAACCTTGCGCCTGCATAACCTGGATGGTCTGCAGGGCTTGTGGCCGTAGGAATATCTCATTGCATCTTGCTAGTAACTAGGCTTGTGGAAACCCTAGCTAGTTAACTATCAAACCGTACTTTTGCTTGGCCGTGAATGTTGGATGAAGTCCCATCTTGTTTGGTCTTGTCTAGACCCAGTACATGGCTATCTCTGGACATGATTGTTTATTCTTTACTTTATCGATAATTGGTCAGAGACTAAGTTCTGTTCAGGTGAAGGGTTACAATCCCGGTCCTTGTTTGGTTTACTGGTTGTAACTTGGTTACCAAATAGTACTTTAGTTATCTTATCGTTTATCACCCTATTTTCTCTAACTCATGTCTTATGCGAATTCTTCTATGATTTTATGTGCTGATATACTGGTTTTAGTTCTTAAGTGAAGCCTCCTTTGTAGCACTTGCTCTTTCTGGGGTTTGACCCAGCTGTTTTGTATGGCCAGATTTTGGAGCAGCTTTTGAGGATCTCCCAGTCTTCCTGCCAGATGGTGACCACTAGAAGAAACCCTGGCAATGAGTGGGTTTTATTTTGCTCTTCCACTCCATTATAAAATTATTTTTTTGAGGCGTTTAGCTGCCGAGCAAGTATTAGCTCGTGTTGAATTTATATTCCTGTCTACCTAAGGGCTGTAACGTGATTGGCAAATCCTAGGGTTGATCATGTATGTCTTAAACTCTTGCTAGTCTTCGCATTTTGTATGACTAGCTTCATGATCATCTGAATATGTAATGTATGGGACGCCTTACCTTGTATATCTGATGATCTACCATCTTGTTACATTTACTTGCTTGCTTAGATTGAGACACTAGGCTTGTTCTTAACCTTAAGAGATTGATGGCTTGTAGTAAACCCTTATGCATCTAGACAGCCGTGACCGTATTGCGAGGTGGAATTCACTTTAATGTACGTAGCTGGCTGTGTCTGTCCCCCAATCTCCAGTATTCTAGTTCTGGGGCGTGACATCATCTGTAATATTTTCAACAGGTCTAATCAGGACATAAACGAGCACAAAATCTCAACAGTTCATATCATGACAGGAATATAAAGCATACAATAGAGTAAGATACATGAATCGCTGAAAGAAATGTACATAAAAAGAGAGAGATAATTGTACTGGAAATATCTACTATAAGTAAAGAATTACAAGTGACTAGTGGTTTAGAGTACAAGATAGGCATGTGAACAACTGAAATTTATACATGATTATACTACTGAGTTCATACATGATTACACTACTTGGAATTGTTCACATGACTATTTCTACTCCCCCATACCCCAATCAATACACAAGGATCTAGACAGGTTATGTTATTGTACATGATTATCACATGGGGGCTCATAAATGAGTGCACATGAAGTTGTACATGAGGGCTCTGTGAATATGAGAGTACATGAATCACAAGAGTATACACGAATAGTGAAAGCACAGGAGTACATGATGAAAGTGAAACACACATGACATGATGTACCTGATGCTCCCGAGGGGGATAACATCTTATGAAAAGATCCATATAGTACCAATCCGTGTTACCAACGTGACAGCGTCAAGTAAAGTAATCTAGAGGAAGAATATAAGTCCTAGCAAGCATGAAATGATCAAAGAATGTCCCTGCCTGATATCGTGTATGTCCGATGAGAATAGATATCTAGATCAGAGTAAATGAGTCCTATTTAGAGTAAAACTGTCCACTAAAGTAAAACTGTAGATTATAATGCATTCTACATGATTCTAGGCCAATCTGGGCCAAAGTCAACTCTTGGTCAACTCTGGTCAACTCTAAAGTCAAACTTGGTCAATCTAGCTAGGTTTAGGTCAAACATGGTCAAACTAGTCTAGGTTAGTCTATTCTAGGTCTAAATAATATCTATGTATACAAGTATAATCGATACATATACCATATCTACATTACTTACACTAGCTAGTATATACATATAGCCTACAATATCACACACCTATATGTATCATACAATTTCATGCATTCATACTATACATACATATCATATATACATGCTTGCATCATCATATTCATATATTACCATACATTATATTATGATTTACATATTTATATCATAATTCATATTTTCATGTAACATTACATACATGCTTGCATCCATTACATACATACAAGTATTTATACTTGCCTACATTACCAGTTGTGAGCCCCCTTATTTTTGGATCTTATTTTTAATTATTTTATATAGATATTTTAATTTATTAAAGTCAATAATGGCTATGTTAGTAGTTTACTGTAGCTTTGATTTTGGAAGCACAACAAACATTGTTTTCTCAAATCCAGTTCCATATTTGAATTCTAGACTCGTCCACCTTGAGTTTGATATATCATGTCCCATCCAATTTTGCTTTTCAATATTCCTTTGACTTTGTTCAATTTCGGGCCAACTTAGGCCAATTTGAGCCATTGACGTAATTTTTAGCCAACTTCCAATTTGATTTTTGGACTTGACATAGATCGAAACAGTATGACCTAATATATGATTTTGATCCATTTTGAGTCTAAAATGTACATGCCTAGGGTGTACCATCCAATCGAGTTCTCATGTGCTACTTATTTGCAAATGGCACATGAGACTCATTAAATTGATTTTTTGGGTCCAATTTAACTAGTAATGCTACTCGGACCCTAACCTAGTCAACCCTACTAGTTATAGCCTAACTAGGAGTACCAAAACCAAGTATAAATAAATTTAAGAGAATTTTAGAGGTTTAATTGCAGCCATATGTAATATTCCCTTATATATTTGGCATGGTCAAACATTTAACCAAAATAGAAAACCTATTAATAATAGTATGATTTGGAGAACCAAATCCTATCCAAATTGGATCAAACCAAAGCCCATGCACTAAATATATATACCTATCAAACCTTAACCATCCCCCTCTCTCATAACCGCCCACTACTCCATAAATCCCCCCAAACCTAGCGGCCACCACTCCAAACCCGAAACCCTAGCCGACCCCCTTTCTTCACAAAATATAATTTTTCCTCGATTTCTGTGCCAACCACCACCACTTGGACGTCCCTCTCAACATTCCCTTCTACCCTAGCAACTGTAGGAGCAACCTTGCGGCCGTTAGAGAGGTGCACGACACGCTACTTGGGCCAAAACTCCGTCGAATCGAAGTTTGAAACGTTACAACAGGTTTGTCGACTTGTAGATGATGTTTTATCCACTTTTTCTCATCCATTTCTCCTTAAACAAAATCTGAGAGGTACCTTTGTATGTCTACTCTAACCTTTGATCGCCGAATTTTCTAGTTCCAAACAGTTTACCCTTGGCGTTGATTCTACGACAGGGTATCCAGAACTGACGAATTCTGTTACGGGCCTATCTAAGGCCAGTTTCTAACCTTTCTATATTTTTATTCAGAATCTATACGTCAATACCTTTTCGAGCATATCTGAAAGTTAGGTTTTGCATCCGTTTGCTATTTTTAAAAATTCATGACATTTGTCGTGTCACCAAACTCCGAAAAATTCTGTTTTTCTTGTGTCCAAAAGTGTCAAAACTCCATGAATCCATATTAAACTTTATGTTGTGCAAGGTTTAACATTATAAGTACTATTTCAACTAATTTCTGTGATTTTTACAAAATTTATTAATTTTATTTTAATCGTTGTTTCGGGACTAAATTAATGTGTCGAATTGAGGAAGTCGTATGTGGCACTGACATAAGACCTCTTGTGAAAGGGTTTCCTATTAAAAATATAATTATAGTAATATATAAGTATTTATAGATAAATTTCAGAATTTAAATATATTATTTTTTTGTAATTGTAAAGTATTTACGAGAGATTTTGTTACCTATATGTACATATATAGTAGATGTAGTGTCGTAACAACGTTATGGCAACTATGAGGCGTAGATACTCATATAATTTATATATGGTGTGTTGATATAAAATATTAAATATAATATATTATTATAGGTGAGCTTGGGAGGATCGACAAGGACATCGGAGTTGGACAGGCTTACCCGCAGACAACAGTTACAGGCAAGCGTGCCTTGCCTTCATTATAGATTATTCTTTTCTGTTTTGTTGTACTTTTTGATTAGCATTGCATGACGTAGGACATTGATACTTAGTGTCCGTTTATAGACGGGTGCCGATGTCATGATAGTGACATCGTGTATTGATATTAGGTATTACTTACATACTGATGTGTCCATTGACGCAATTGACCACGGGACACCGACACGTTCATGATACGAGGTTTATATGACTATTCTTGGTATTGACCTCATGTTAGCATTCTAGATTTTTTTTATCAGTATTGCTTTTACTTTCTAGATGACTGTACAGACTTGACATTGCTAAATTCTAGATATAGGGATTGGGGAGAACTTGACTGCAATATCAGACCAATTATCGTGTGGCCCGTTATAGTGACATTTATCTCTGTAGCAGAGTAAGGGATTATCACTGTCGAGAATTAATTTTCTTTGGTGCCACGACACAGGAACTGGGGACAATATCCTGCTGAGGTGCTAGTGAGCCTTAGTGGAAGGGGTATGGTATTCTAGAAAAGTATCTCACTTGCATAGCACATAGACGGATACAGTAGATTGCCTTAGTTCATATTTTTATTTCTATACCTTGGCATGTATATTATGCACCTTGCTAGTCCTCTGAGGTCCTGGCTATTTCCCAGGCTTAGACGAAGCTGAAGACTACCCGAAGGTTTACGGTTCGGGAGCTGAGACCGGAGGCGTACCGACACAGGAGAACGAGATAGTGCCAGAGGATTTCTCGTGATCATGTTATCTTCATATTTAGTCTTGCTATAGTATTTCCTTTTCTTTTTATCAGACTTGTAGTTGATTTATACTTTGTTTCTATTTCTGTGGTTTCTGGATGTTTTACACGCACAGACTTCATTACTTTTATTGCTGGATATTTGAGACATTTTCTTATTTATTCTTGATCTCTTTGTGGACTCTGTGGATTTGATTAGATGTATATACCTGTGGACTGTGTTGTATTTCTTGGTGTTATCATGATTTACAGCTTAAGTATTTCTCTAATGAGCATGTTGTGTAGCTTGGCCCATTGGTGAAGTGCTGCTGGCATGTATTCGTATACCTGGTCCTACGTATTTTGGGACTGGAGCGTTACATATTTTTGTGGTAGCCCATACAGGTCCATGTTAAATCACTTCGGTTACGTTATTGTACCAATGTGAGCCTACAATTAGAGTAGGAAAGACCCATAGGATCACATCCACATGCTTGATACCTTCTTTGACTTTGTTTTGAACTCTCACTTGACTTCTTGATTTGCATCCAATTTGATTATGTTCTACGGTAATCCTTATTTATTCATGCTAGCGAGACAAATCTTCGTGATGGATGTATCTTCCCTTACTATCACATCTGGAAAGCAGAGGCATAGACACTAGAAGTTATAAGTGCAGGTGGATTTTTCGCGAATTGTGCAAAGTCATGGTGATAGCTAGGATAGTCATACTACTACGAGCCTAAAACAACTAAGGAATAGAACTTGCGGATACATCCACAAACATGATTATAGACTTCTCTCAAATTTTTCAGCATGAATGTTTTCATGTTATCTTCTTGTTCAACATGATTGCTTTTGTATTCTTCCCTACTCGAGATTTGACTAAATCCTTCTATGTTGACTTCTTGAGTAACTATTCTCATTTTTTTGTGCTATGTTGTTGAAAAGTGTCTTATGGATTGGTCCAAGGAAAAGTTTAAGAAATTATATTTAACCTTGTATTACGGAATCAAAGTTTTTGCAGCCAGAGAAATACTGGCGAGGCAGGACTACAGATAACGGTATCATGGCTACATATGTTTCTCGAATTCTACTTGACCTATAACCTATGCATGTTGATCTCTTCTCCTGTATTTTCGTAAAAAGTTAATTCAAAAATCTTTTATGGATTTGGCCAAGATAACCTCAAGAACCTGTATTACCTGGCATAGCAGATGTGCACTGCAGCCATCCGTCATATTATGGAACAAGAAAGTTATTTGCAGCCAGATGCACACTGGCGTGGCAGAAACTTCACGTGACATAATCACTGGGATATATGGTTCTTGAGTCTTACCTATACTATGTCCTATGCATCTTGTTTGGCCTCACGTCGTTCTTGGAAATAATTCGACAAACCCTCCTGTTTTGCTTAACCCTACCGTTGTTTGAAATTGGTATATAGGTTTGTTTGACCCAGCCTTAGGATTCTATTGCCTTCTATTTATTAGATGACTAAAATAGACAAACCTTATAGTTATATTATAGAATATAATTAAGCTAGATTATTGGTGTAATTGTGAGGATGGGTAGCTAGAAATGGGTATGTTTCTTAGAGTTGGATCCTAGTGAGATTATGAGTTGAGTATGAGTGTCTGGATATCGGATACGTCGAGCCTATTAGGAGAAATTGCTAGGAGTGAACTGACGAGTATTATTAAATCGGTTATAATACTATACCTACGATAGATTGAGTTGTACTGGGAGTATTGAGGAAGGAGAAGTGATAGCCCAAGCTTAGTAAGTACGAATTCTGCCTTGATAGAGTTCATTTCCCTGGATATACTATCTCGGGAGAAGGACTTTCAGTTGATCAGAAAAATATAGCTACCGTAGAGTATTGGCCGACAACAACATCGGTTGCAGAAGTTAGGAGTTTTCTCGGACTTGCAGGGTATTACCGCAGGTTCGTAGGGAATTTCTCACGGATTGCAGAACCGATGACACGGTTGACCCGTAAGGATCAGTAGTTCCAGTGGACAGAAGATTGTCAGAAGGCTTTTGAAGAGTTGATGAAGAGGTTGACCTCAACACCTATTTTGACGCTTTCTTCTGGATCGGAAGGATTTGTTGTATACAGTGATGCGTCGAGTAGTGGACTTGGATGTGTTTTGCTGCAACATGGAAGGTCATAGCCTATGCATCGAGGCAACTAAGGGCACATGAGAAGAATTACCCTACTTATAATTTGGAGTTAGCAATTGTGATCTTTGCATTGAAGATGTAGAGTCATTATTCGTATAGAGAGCGTGTGAAGATATTTACGAATAATAAGAGCTTGAAGTATGTCTTCACACAAAAGGAGTTGAATATGAGACAGAGGCGGTGGTTGGATCTCATGATAGACTATGCCATAGATTTGCAGTACCATCATGGCAAGGCAAACGTAGTAGCGACCACTTTAATTAGTAAGCCTACTGTATATTTCTTGACAGCTCAGCTACAGTTATTAGAGGATCTTCAGGAGCTTGGAATAGAAGTCATTATGCTTGGACAACAATAAGTACTTGCCAATCTTAAAGTACAGTCTTCACAGGTGGATAGAATCAAGACAACATTACCAACAGATGCAAGATTTTGGAGACTTCGCGAGAGGACAGAGGGGAGAGAGACAAATACTTAGACCAGAGCTTGTGACGCAGATAGTCGAGAAAGTAAAGCGGATTCAGAGTCATCAAGATCGGCAGAAGTATTGGGTCGATAAGCATCATCGACCACTAGAATCCAAGGAAGGAGAGCATGTATTTCTGAGGATTTCACCGACTCGGGACACTATTAGATTCGGGAGTAGGAGGAAGTTGAGTACAAGGTATATTGGACCGTTCAATATCATAGAGCATGTAGGAGTGGTGGCATATCATCTTGCATTACCCCCATCACTAGAGGGAGTGCATAATGTATTCCATGTCCCACAACTGAGAAGGTATGTGACTGATCCCAGTCATGTGGTCGATCACTCTGAGATCACGGTAGGACCCAGTATATCATACGAGGAGCAGCCGGTAGGTATCTTGGATACGAGTGAGAAGACGCTCAGAGGGCAGACAATTAGACTGGTTCATGTTTCATGGATGCACCATTCTCCGGGAGAATCAACTTGGAAGCGTGAAGATTCTGTGCGTGAGCGTTATCCCCACTTGTTCGTAGATGCTGGTAAGTCTTAGCTTAATTATTCTTATGATAAGTTTTTTTTATATAATTGTGTTATTTTTAATTTCAAGGACAAAATTTTCTAAGATGGGTAGGTTGTAAGCCCCCTCATTTTTGGATCTTATTTTTAATTATTTTATATAGATATTTTAATTTATTAAAGTCAATAATGGCTATGTTAGTAGTTTACTGTAGCTTTGATTTTAGAAGTACAACAAATATTATTTTCTCAAATCCAGTTCCATATTTGAATTCTAGACTTGTCCACCTTGAGTTTGATATATCATGTACCATCCAATTTTGCTTTTCAACATTCTAGAGTATACACGAATAGTGAAAGCACAGGAGTACATGATGAAAGTGAAACACAAATGACATGATTTACCTGATGCTCCCGAGGGGGATAACATCTCATGAAAAGATCCATATAGTACCAATCCGTGTTACCAACGTGACAACATCAAGTAAAGTAATCTAGAGGAAGAATATAAGTCCTAGCAAGCATGAAATGATCAAAGAATGTCCCTGCCTGATATCCTATATGTCCGATGAGAATAGATATCTAGATCAGAGTAAATGAGTCATATTTAGAGTAAAACTGTCCACGAAAGTAAAACTATAGATTACAATGCATTCTAGGCCAATCTGGGCCAAAGTCAACTCTTGGTCAACTCTGGTCAACTCTAAAGTCAAACTTAGTCAATCTAGCTAGGTTTAGGTCAAACATGGTCAAACTAGTCTAGGTTAGTCTATTCTAGGTCTAAATAATATCTATGTATACAAGTATAATCGATACATATACCATATCTACATTACTTACACTAGCTAGTATATACATATAGCCTACAATATCACACACCTATATGTATCATACAATTTCATGCATTCATACTATACATACATATCATATATACATGCTTGCATCATCATATTCATATATTACCATACATTATATTACGATTTACATATTTATATCATAATTCATATTTTCATGTAACATTACATACATGCTTGCATCCATTGCATACATACAAGTATTTATACTTGCCTACATTACCAGTTGTGAGCCCCCTTATTTTTGGATCTTATTTTTAATTATTTTATATAGATATTTTAATTTATTAAAGTCAATAATGGCTATTATAGTAGTTTACTGTAGCTTTGATTTTGGAAGCACAATAAACATTGTTTTCTCAAATCCAGTTCCATATTTGAATTCTAGACTCGTCCACCTTGAGTTTGATATATCATGTCCCATCCAATTTTGCTTTTCAACATTCCTTTGACTTTGTTCAATTTCGGGCCAACTTAGGCCAATTTGAGCCATTGACGTAATTTTAAGCCAACTTCCAATTTGATTTTTGGACTTGACATAGATCGAAACAGTATGATCCAATATATGATTTTGATCCATTTTGAGTCTAAAATGTACATGCCTAGGGTGTACCATCCAATCGAGTTCTCATGTGCTACTTATTTGCAAATGGCACATGAGACTCATTAAATTGATTTTTTGGGTCCAATTTAACTAGTAATGCTACTCGGACCCTAACCTAGTCAACCCTACTAGTTATAGCCTAACTAGGAGTACCAAAACCAAGTATAAATAAATTTAAGAGAATTTTAGATGTTTAATTGCAGCCATATGTAATATTCCCTTATATATTTGGCTTGGTCAAACATTTAACCAAAATAGAAAACCTATTAATAATAGTATGATTTGGAGAACCAAATCCTATCCAAATTGGATCAAACCAAAGCCCATGCACTAAATATATATACCTATCAAACCTTAACCATCCCCCTCTCTCATAATCGCCCACTACTCCATAAATCCCCCCAAACCTAGCGGCCACCACTCCAAATCCGAAACCCTAGCCGACCCCCTTTCTTCACAAAATATAATTTTTCCTCGATTTTTGTGCCAACCACCACCACTTGGACGTCCCTTTCAACATTCCCTTCTACCCTAGCAACTGTAGAAGCAACCTTGCGGCCGTTAGAGAGGTGCACGGCACGCTACTTGGGCCAAAACTCCGTCGAATCGAAGTCTGAAACGTTACAACAGGTTTGTCGACTTGTAGATGATGTTTTATCCACTTTTTCTCATCCATTTCTCCTTAAACAAAATCTGAGAGGTACCTTTGTATGTCTACTCTAACCTTTGATCGCCGAATTTCCTAGTTCCAAACAGTTTACCCTTGGCGTTGATTCTACGACAGGGTATCCAGAACTGACGAATTCTGTTACGGGCCTATCTAAGGCCAGTTTCTAACCTTTCTATATTTTTATTCAGAATCTATACGTCAATACCTTTTCGAGCATATCTGAAAGTTAGGTTTTGCATCCGTTTGCTATTTTTAAAAATTCATGACATTTGTCGTGTCACCAAACTCCGAAAAATTCCGTTTTTCTTGTGTCCAAAAGTGTCAAAACTCCATGAATCCATATTAAACTTTATGTTGTGCAAGGTTTAACATTATAAGTACTATTTTAACTAATTTCTGTGATTTTTACAAAATTTATTAATTTTATTTTAATCGTTGTTTCGGGACTAAATTAATGTGTCGAATTGAGGAAGTCGTATGTAGCACTGACATAAGACCTCTTGTGAAAGGGTTTCCTATTAAAAATATAATTATTGTAATATATAAGTATTTATAGATAAATTTCAGAATTTAAATATATTATTTTTTTGTAATTGTAAAGTATTTACGAGAGATTTTGTTACCTATATGTACATATATAGTAGATGTAGTGTCGTAACAACGTTATGGCAACTATGAGGCGTAGATAATCATATAATTTATATATGGTGTGTTGATATAAAAAATTAAATATAATATATTATTATAGGTGAGCTTGGGAGGATCGACAAGGACACCGGAGTTGGACAGGCTTACCCGCAGACAGCAGTTACAGGCAAGCGTGCCTTGCCTTCATTATAGATTATTCTTTTCTGTTTTATTGTACTTTTTGATTAGCATTGCATGACGTAGGACATTGATACTTAGTGTCCGTTTATAGACGGGTGCCGATGTCATGATAGTGACATCGTGTATTGATATTAGGCATTACTTACATACTGATGTGTCCATTGACGCAATTGACCACGAGACACCGACACGTTCATGATACGAGGTTTATATGACTATTCTTGGTATTGACCTCGTGTTAGCATTCTAGATTTTTTATCAGTATTGCTTTTACTTTCTAGATGACTGTATAGACTTGACATTGCTAGATTCTAGATATAGGGATTGGGGAGAACTTGACTGCAATATCAGACCTATTATCGTGTGGCCCATTATAGTGACATTTATCTCTGTAGCAGAGTAAGGGATTATCACTGTCGAGAATTAATTTTCTTTGGTGCCACGACACAGGTACCGGGAACAATATCCTGCTGAGGTGCTAGTGAGCCTTAGTGGAAGGGGTATGGTATTCTAGAAAAGTATCTCACTTGCATAGCACATAGACGGATACAGTAGATTGCCTTAGTTCATATTTTTATTTCTGTACCTTGGCATGTATATTATGCACCTTGCAAGTCCTCTGAGGACCTGGCTATTTCCCAGGCTTAGACGAAGCTGAAGACTACCCGAAGGTTTACGGTTCGGGAGCTGAGACCGGAGGCGTACCGGCACAGGAGAACGAGATAGTGCCAGAGGATTTCTCGTGATCATGTTATCTTCATATTTAGTCTTGCTATAGTATTTCCATTTCTTTTTATCAGACTTGTAGTTGATTTATACTTTGTTTCTATTTCTGTGGTTTCTGGATGTTTTACACGCACAGACTTCATTACTTTTATTGCTGGATATTTGAGACATTTTCTTATTTATTCTTGATCTCTTTGTGGACTCTGTGGATTTGATTAGATGTATATACCTGTGGACTGTGTTGTATTTCTTGGTGTTATCATGATTTACAGCTTAAGTATTTCTCTAATGAGCATGTTGTGTAGCTTGGCCCATTGGTGAAGTGCTGCTGGCATGTATTCGTATACCTGGTCCTACGTATTTTGGGACTGAAGCGTTACATATTTTTGTGGTGGCCCATACAGGTCAACGTTAAATCACTTCGGTTACGTTATTGTACCAATGTGAGCCTACAATTAGAGTAGGAAAGACCCATAGGATCACATCCACATGCTTGATACCTTCTTTGACTTTGTTTTGAACTCTCACTTGACTTCTTGATTTGCATCCAGTTTGATTATTTTCTACGGTAATCCTTTTTTATTCATGCTAGCAAGACAAATCTTTGTGATGGATGTATCTTCCCTTACTATCACATCTGGAAAGCAGAGGCATAGACACTAGAAGTCATAAGTGCAGGTGGAGTTTTCGCGAATTGTGCAAAGTCATGGTAATAGCTAGGATAGTCATACTACTACGAGCCTACAACAACTAAGGAATAGAACTTGCGGATACATCCACAAACATGATTATAGACTTCTCTCAAATTTTTCAGCATGAATGTTTTCATGTTATCTTCTTGTTCAACATGATTGCTTTTGTGTTCTTCCCTACTCGAGATTTGACTAAATCCTTCTATGTTGACTTCTTGAGTAACTATTCTCGTTTTTTTGTGCTATGTTGTTGAAAAGTGTCTTATGGATTGGTCCAAGGAAAAGTTTAAGAAATTATATTTAACCTTGTATTACGGAATCAAAGTTTTTGCAGCCAGAAAAATACTAGCGAGGCAGGACTACAGATAACGGTATCATGGCTACATATGTTTCTCGAATTCTACTTGACCTATAACCTATGCATGTTGATCTCTTTCCCTGTATTTTCGTAAAAAGTCAATTCAAATTTTTTTTATGGATTTGGCCAAAATAACCTCAAGAACCTGTATTACCTGGCATAGCAGATGTGCACTGCAGCCATCCGTCATATTATGGAACAAGAAAGTTATTTGTAGCCAGATGCACACTGGCGTGGCAGAAACTTCACGTGACATAATCACTGGGATATATGGTTCTTGAGTCTTACCTATACTATGTCCTATGCATCTTGTTTGGCCTCACGTCGTTCTTGGAAATAATTCGACAAACCCTCCTGTTTTGCTTAACCCTACCGTTGTTTGAAATTGGTATATAGGTTTGTTTGACCCAGCCTTAGGATTCTATTGCCTTCTATTTATTAGATGACTAAAATAGACAAACCTTATAGTTATATTATAGAATATAATTAAGCTAGATTATTGGTGTAATTGTGAGGATGGGTAGCTAGAAATGGGTATGTTTCTTAGAGTTGGATCCTAGTGAGATTATAAGTTGAGTATGAGTGTCTGGATATCGGATACGTCGAGCCTATTAGGAGAAATTGCTAGGAGTGAACTGACGAGTATTATTAAATTGGTTATAATACTATACCTACGATAGATTGAGTTGTACTGGGAGTATTAAGGAAGGAGAAGTGATAGCCCAAGCTTAGTAAGTACGAATTCTGCCTTGATAGAGTTCATTTCCCTGGATACACTATCTCGGGAGAAGGACTTTCAGTTGATCAGAAAAATATAGCTACCATAGAGTATTGGCCGACAACAACATCGGTTGCAGAAGTTAGGAGTTTTCTCGGACTTGCAGGGTATTACCGCAGGTTCGTAGGGAATTTCTCACGGATTGCAGAACCGATGACACGGTTGACCCGTAAGGATCAGTAGTTCCAGTGAACAGAAGATTGTCAGAAGGCTTTTGAAGAGTTGATGAAGAGGTTGACCTCAACACCTATTTTGACGCTTCCTTCTGGATCGGAAGGATTTGTTTTATACAGTGATACGTCGAGTAGTGGACTTGGATGTGTTTTGCTGCAACATGGAAGGTCATAGCCTACGCATCGAGGCAACTAAGGGCACATGAGAAGAATTACCCTATTTATAATTTGGAGTTGGCAGTTGTGATCTTTGCATTGAAGATGTAGAGTCATTATTCGTATAGAGAGCGTGTGAAGATATTTACGAATAATAAGAGCTTGAAGTATGTCTTCACACAAAAGGAGTTGAATATGAGACAGAGGCGGTGGTTGGATCTCATGATAGACTATGCCATAGATTTGCAGTACCATCATGGCAAGGCAAACGTAGTAGCGACCACTTTAATTAGTAAGCCTACTGTATATTTCTTGACAGCTCAGCCACAGTTATTAGAGGATCTTCAGGAGCTTGGAATAGAAGTCATTATGGTTGGACAACAATGAGTACTTGCCAATCTTGAAGTACAGTCTTCACAGGTGGATAGAATCAAGACAACATTACCAACAGATGCAAGATTTTGGAGACTTCGCGAGAGGACAGAGGGGAGAGAGACAAATACTTAGACCAGAGCTTGTGACGCAGATAGTCGAGAAAGTGAAGCGGATTCAGAGTCATCAAGATCGGCAGAAGTATTGGGTCGATAAGCATCATCGACCACTAGAATCCAAGGAGGGAGAGCATGTATTTCTGAGGATTTCACCGACTCGGGACACTATTAGATTCGGGAGTAGGAGGAAGTTGAGTACAAGGTATATTGGACCGTTCAATATCATTGAGCATGTAGGAGAGGTGGCATATCATCTTGCATTACCCCCATCACTAGAGGGAGTGCGTAATGTATTCCATGTCCCACAGCTGAGGAGGTATGTGACTGACCCCAGTCATGTGGTCGATCACTCTGAGATCACGGTAGGACCCAGTATATCATACGAGGAGCAGCCGGTAGGTATCTTGGATACGAGTGAGAAGACGCTCAGAGGGCAGACAATTAGACTGGTTCATGTTTCATGGATGCACCATTCTCCAGGAGAATCAACTTGGAAGCGTGAAGATTCTATGCGTGAGCGTTATCCCCACTTGTTCGTAGATGCTGGTAAGTCTTAGCTTAATTATTCTTATGATATGTTTTTTTCTATAATTGTGTTATTTTTAATTTCAAGGACAAAATTTTCTAAGATGGGTAGGTTGTAAGCCCCCTCATTTTTGGATCTTATTTTTAATTATTTTATATAGATATTTTAATTTCTTAAAGTCAATAATGGCTATGTTAGTAGTTTACTGTAGCTTTGATTTTAGAAGTACAACAAATATTATTTTCTCAAATCCAGTTCCATATTTGAATTCTAGACTTGTCCACCTTGAGTTTGATATATCATGTCCCATCCAATTTTGCTTTTCAACATTCTAGAGTATACACGAATAGTGAAAGCACAGGAGTACATGATGAAAGTGAAACACAAATGACATGGTTTACCTGATGCTCCCGAGGGGGATAATATCTCATGAAAAGATCCATATAGTACCAATCCGTGTTACCAACGTGACAGCATCAAGTAAAGTAATCTAGAGGAAGAATATAAGTCCTAGCAAGCATGAAATGATCAAAGAATGTCCCTGCCTGATATCCTGTATGTCCGATGAGAATAGATATCTAGATCAGAGTAAATGAGTCCTATTTAGAGTAAAACTGTCCACTAAAGTAAAACTGTAGATTACAATGCATTCTACATGATTCTAGGCCAATCTGGGCCAAAGTCAACTCTTGGTCAACTCTAGTCAACTCTAAAGTCAAACTTAGTCAATCTAGCTAGGTTTAGGTCAAACATGGTCAAACTAGTCTAGGTTAGTCTATTCTAGGTCTAAATAATATCTATGTATACAAGTATAATCGATACATATACCATATCTACATTACTTACACTAGCTAGTATATACATATAGCCTACAATATCACACACCTATATGTATCATACAATTTCATGCATTCATACTATACATACATATCATATATACATGCTTGCATCATCATATTCATATATTACCATACATTATATTACGATTTACATATTTATATCATAATTCATATTTTCATGTAATATTACATACATGCTTGCATCCATTGCATACATACAAGTATTTATACTTGCCTACATTACCAGTTGTGAGCCCCCTTATTTTTGGATCTTATTTTTAATTGTTTTATATAGATATTTTAATTTATTAAAGTCAATAATGGCTATGTTAGTAGTTTACTGTAGCTTTGATTTTGGAAACACAATAAACATTGTTTTCTCAAATCCAGTTCCATATTTGAATTCTAGACTCGTCCACCTTGAGTTTGATATATCATGTCCCATCCAATTTTGCTTTTCAACATTCCTTTGACTTTGTTCAATTTCGGGCCAACTTAGGCCAATTTGAGCCATTGACATAATTTTAAGCCAACTTCCAATTTGATTTTTGGACTTGACATAGATCGAAACAGTATGACCCAATATATGATTTTGATCCATTTTGAGTCTAAAATGTACATGCGTAGGGTGTACCATCCAATCGAGTTCTCATGTGCTACTTATTTGCAAATGACACATGAGACTCATTAAATTGATTTTTTGGGTCCAATTTAACTAATAATGCTACTCGGACCCTAACCTAGTCAACCCTACTAGTTATAGCCTAACTAGGAGTACCAAAACCAAGTATAAATAAATTTAAGAGAATTTTAGAGGTTTAATTGCAGCCATATGTAATATTCCCTTATATATTTGGCTTGGTCAAACATTTAACCAAAATAGAAAACCTATTAATAATAGTATGATTTGGAGAACCAAATCCTATCCAAATTGGATCAAACCAAAGCCCATGCACTAAATATATATACCTATCAAACCTTAACCATCCCCCTCTCATAACCGCCCACTACTCTATAAATCCCCCCAAACCTAGCGGCCACCACTCCAAACCCGAAACCCTAGCCGACCCCCTTTCTTCACAAAATATAATTTTTCCTCGATTTCTGTGCCAACCACCACCACTTGGACGTCCCTCTCAACATTCCCTTCCACCCTAGTAACTGTAGGAGCAACCTTGCGGCCGTTAGAGAGGTGCACGGCACGCTACTTGGGCCAAAACTCCGTCGAATCGAAGTCTGAAACGTTACAATAGGTTTGTCGACTTGTAGATGATATTTTATCCACTTTTTCTCATCCGTTTCTCCTTAAACAAAATCTGAGAGGTACCTTTGTATGTCTACTCTAACCTTTGATCGCCGAATTTCCTAGTTCCAAACAGTTTACCATTGGCGTTGATTCTACGACAGGGTATCCAGAACTGACGAATTCTGTTACGGGCCTATCTAAGGCCAGTTTCTAACCTTTCTATATTTTTATTCAGAATCTATACGTCAATACCTTTTCGAGCATATCTGAAAGTTAGGTTTTGCATCCGTTTGCTATTTTTAAAAATTCATGACATTTGTCGTGTCACCAAACTCCGAAAAATTCTATTTTTTTTGTGTCCAAAAGTGTCAAAACTCTATGAATCCATATTAAACTTTATGTTGTGCAAGGTTTAACATTATAAGTACTATTTTAACTAATTTCTATGATTTTTACAAAATTTATTAATTTTATTTTAATCGTTGTTTCGGGACTAAATTAATGTGTCGAATTGAGGAAGTCGTATGTAGCACTGACATAAGACCTCTTGTGAAAGGGTTTCCTATTAAAAATATAATTATTGTAATATATAAGTATTTATAGATAAATTTCAGAATTTAAATATATTATTTTTTTGTAATTGTAAAGTATTTACGAGAGATTTTGTTACCTATATGTACATATATAGTAGATGTAGTGTCGTAACAACGTTATGGCAACTATGAGGCGTAGATACTCATATAATTTATATATGGTGTGTTGATATAAAAAATTAAATATAATATATTATTATAGGTGAGCGTGGGAGGATCGACAAGGACACCGGAGTTTGACAGGCTTACCCGCAGACAGCAGTTACAGGCAAGCGTGCCTTGCCTTCATTATAGATTATTCTTTTCTGTTTTGTTGTAATTTTTGATTAGCATTGCATGACGTAGGACATTGATACTTAGTGTCCGTTTATAGACGGGTGCCGATGTCATGATAGTGACATCGTGTATTGATATTAGGCATTACTTACATACTGATGTGTCCATTGACGCAATTGACCACGGGACACCGACACGTTCATGATACGAGGTTTATATGACTATTCTTGGTATTGACCTCGTGTTAGCATTCTAGATTTTTTTATCAGTATTGCTTTTACTTTCTAGATGACTGTATAGACTTGACATTGCTAGATTCTAGATATAGGGATTGGGGAGAACTTGACTGCAATATCAGACCTATTATCGTGTGGCCCGTTATAGTGACATTTATCTCTGTAGCAGAGTAAGGGTTTATCACTGTCGAGAATTAATTTTCTTTGGTGCCACGACACAGGTACTGGGGACAATATCCTGCTGAGGTGCTAGTGAGCCTTAGTGGAAGGGGTATGGTATTCTAGAAAAGTATCTCACTTGCATAGCACATAGACGGATACAGTAGATTGCCTTAGTTCATATTTTTATTTCTGTACCTTGGCATGTATATTATGCACCTTGCTAGTCCTCTGAGGACCTGGCTATTTCCCAGGCTTAGACGAAGCTGAAGACTACCCGAAGGTTTACGGTTCGGGAGCTGAGACCGGAGGCGTACCGGCACAGGAGAGCGAGATAGTGCCAGAGGATTTCTCGTGATCATGTTATCTTCATATTTAGTCTTGCTATAGTATTTCCATTTCTTTTTATCAGACTTGTAGTTGATTTATACTTTGTTTCTATTTCTGTGGTTTCTGGATGTTTTACACGCACAGACTTCATTACTTTTATTGCTGGATATTTGAGACATTTCCTTATTTATTCTTGATTTCTTTGTGGACTCTGTGGATTTGATTAGATGTATATACCTGTGGACTGTGTTGTATTTCTTAGTGTTATCATGATTTACAGCTTAAGTATTTCTCTAATGAGCATGTTGTTTAGCTTGGCCCATTGGTGAAGTGTTGCTGGCATGTATTCGTATACCTGGTCCTACATATTTTGGGACTGAAGCGTTACATATTTTTGTGGTGGCCCATACATGTCCACGTTAAATCACTTCGGTTACGTTATTGTACCAATGTGAGCCTACAATTAGAGTAGGAAAGATCCATAGGATCACATCCACATGCTTGATACCTTCTTTGACTTTGTTTTGAACTCTCACTTGACTTCTTGATTTGCATCCAGTTTGATTATGTTCTACGGTAATCCATATTTATTCATGCTAGCAAGACAAATCTTCGTGATGGATGTATCTTCCCTTACTATCACATCTGGAAAGCAGAGGCATAGACACTAGAAGTCATAAGTGCAGGTGGAGTTTTCGCGAATTGTGCAAAGTCATTGTGATAGCTAGGATAGTCATACTACTACGAGCCTACAACAACTAAGGAATAGAACTTGCGGATACATCCACAAACATGATTATAGACTTCTCTCAAATTTTTCAGCATGAATGTTTTCATGTTATCTTCTTGTTCAACATGATTGCTTTTGTGTTCTACCCTACTCGAGATTTGACTAAATCCTTCTATGTTGACTTTTTGAGTAACTATTCTCGTTTTTTTGTGCTATGTTGTTGAAAAGTGTCTTATGGATTGGTCCAAGAAAAAGTTTAAGAAATTATATTTAACCTTGTATTACGGAATCAAAGTTTTTGCAGCCAGAGAAATACTGGCGAGGCAGGACTACAGATAACGGTATCATGGCTACATATGTTTCTCGAATTCTACTTGACCTATAACCTATGCATTTTGATCTCTTCCCCTGTATTTTCATAAAAAGTCAATTCAAAAATCTTTTATAGATTTGGCCAAGATAACCTCAAGAAACTGTATTACCTGGCATAGCAGATGTGCACTGCAGCCATCCGTCATATTATGGAACAAGAAAGTTATTTGCAGCCAGATGCACACTGGCGTGGCAGAAACTTCACGTGACATAATCACTGGGATATATGGTTCTTGAGCCTTACCTATACTATGTCCTATGCATCTTGTTTGGCCTCACGTAGTTCTTAGAAATAATTCGACAAACCCTTCTGTTTTGCTTAACCCTGCCGTTGTTTGAAATTGGTATATAGGTTTGTTTGACCCAGCCTTAGGATTCTATTGCCTTCTATTTATTAGATGACTAAAATAGACAAACCTTATAGTTATATTATAGAATATAATTAAGCTAGATTATTGGTGTAATTGTGAGGATGGGTAGCTAGAAATGGGTATGTTTCTTAGAGTTGGATCCTAGTGAGATTATGAGTTGAGTATGAGTGTCTGGATATCGGATACGTCGAGCCTATTAGGAGAAATTGCTAGGAGTGAACTGACGAGTATTATTAAATCGGTTATAATACTATACCTACGATAGATTGAGTTGTACTGGGAGTATTGAGGAAGGAGAAGTGATAGCCCAAGCTTAGTAAGTACGAATTCTGCCTTGATAGAGTTCATTTCCCTGGATACACTATCTCGGGAGAAGGACTTTCAGTTGATCAGAAAAATATAGCTACCGTAGAGTATTGGCCGACAACAACATCGGTTGCAGAAGTTAGGAGTTTTTTTGGACTTGCAGGGTATTACCGCAGGTTCGTAGGGAATTTCTCACGGATTGCAGAACCGATAACACGGTTGACCCGTAAGGATCAGTAGTTCCAGTGAACAGAAGATTGTCAGAAGGCTTTTGAAGAGTTGATGAAGAGGTTGACCTCAACACCTATTTTGACGCTTCCTTCTGGATCGGAAGGATTTGTTTTATACAGTGATGCGTCGAGTAGTGGACTTGGATGTGTTTTGCTGCAACATGGAAGGTCATAGCCTACGCATCGAGGCAACTAAGGGCACATGAGAAGAATTACCCTACTTATAATTTGGAGTTGGCAGTTGTGATCTTTGCATTGAAGATGTAGAGTCATTATTCGTATAGAGAGCGTGTGAAGATATTTACGAATAATAAGAGCTTGAAGTATGTCTTCACACAAAAGGAGTTGAATATGAGACAGAGGCGGTGGTTGGATCTCATGATAGACTATGCCATAGATTTGCAGTACCATCATGGCAAGGCAAACGTAGTAGCGACCACTTTAATTAGTAAGCCTACTGTATATTTCTTGACAGCTCAGCCACAGTTTTTAGAGGATCTTCAGGAGCTTGGAATAGAAGTCATTATGCTTGGACAACAATGAGTACTTGCCAATCTTGAAGTACAGTCTTCACAGGTGGATAGAATCAAGACAACATTACCAACAGATGCAAGATTTTGGAGACTTCGCGAGAGGACAGAGGGGAGAGAGACAAATACTTAGACCAGAGCTTGTGACACAGATAGTCGAGAAAGTAAAGGGGATTCAGAGTCATCAAGATCGACAGAAGTATTGGGTCGATAAGCATCATCGACCACTAGAATCCAAGGAGGGAGAGCATGTATTTCTGAGGATTTTACCGACTCGGGACACTATTAGATTCGGGAGTAGGAGGAAGTTGAGTACAAGGTATATTGGACCGTTCAATATCATTGAGCATGTAGGAGAGGTGGCATATCATCTTGCATTACCTCCATCACTAGAGGGAGTGCGTAATGTATTCCATGTCCCACAGTTGAGGAGGTATGTGACTGATCCCAGTCATGTGGTCGATCACTCTGAGATCA
The DNA here is from genome assembly GCA_029216955.1 of Iris pallida. Lineage (NCBI taxonomy): Eukaryota > Viridiplantae > Streptophyta > Magnoliopsida > Asparagales > Iridaceae > Iris > Iris pallida. Next base: position 6,570,356 of record JANAVB010037818.1, on the reverse strand, counting down.
CGGTAGGACCCAGTATATCATACGAGGAGCAGCCGGTAGGTATCTTGGATACGAGTGAGAAGACGTTCAGAGGGCAGACAATTAGACTGGTTCATGTTTCATGGATGCACCATTCTCCGGGAGAATCAACTTGGAAGCGTGAAGATTCTATGCGTGAGCGTTATCCCCACTTATTCGTAGATGCTGGTAAGTCTTAGCTTAATTATTCTTATGATAAGTTTTTTTTCTATAATTGTGTTATTTTTAATTTCAAGGACAAAATTTTCTAAGATGGGTAGGTTGTAAGCCCCGTCATTTTTGGATCTTAGTTTTAATTATTTTATATAGATATTTTAATTTATTAAAGTCAATAATGGCTATGTTAGTAGTTTACTGTAGCTTTTATTTTAGAAGTACGACAAATATTATTTTCTCAAATCCAGTTCCATATTTGAATTCTAGACTTGTCCACCTTGAGTTTGATATATCATGTCCCATCCAATTTTGCTTTTCAACATTCCTTTGACTTTGCACAATTTTGGGCCAACTTAGGCCAATTTGAGCCATTGACGTAATTTTGAGCCAACTTCCAATTTAATTTTTGGACTTGACATAGATCGAAACTGTATGACCCAATATATAATTTTGATCCATTTTGAGTCTAAAATACACATGCCTAGGGTGTACCATCCAATCGATTTCTCATGTACTACTTATTTGCAAATGGCACATGAGACTCATTAAATTAATTTTTTGGGTCCAATTTGACTAGTAATGCTACTCGGCCCCTAACCTAGTCAACACTGTCAGGCCCCGCTCCCGTATGAGCGATCATCTTCGCTAAGGCGTGATGCCGCACGAGTCTAGATTGTGCTCGTGCAAGGCGGGTTCCATAACGGCCGATTTCAACGGCTGCGACGGGGTCGTCACACGGAAGTCCCAAACAGAGACATTGAATACTAGCAGCGGAAGTTAAGAACAAAACAAAAGTCATTCAAAAGAAGCTCTTTATTGATATCGAAACAACGGTTACATTGGGGGCACAAGGCCGAGATTACAATCACTCAAATTTACTCGTCTTATATTATAAATCACTCTGCTCTCTCTCTCTCATCTCTCAATACTTGTCTCGAGCCAGCAGATGCTTCGGATAGGCGATGTCCATACATTATGTCCCGTATAAGTCTTCGATTCCATACGGCTGCACGCTTCGAGTCGCCAAGGAACTCTGTGCCTCGACGCATCCAAGCGAGCTCCGTGCCACGAGCATCTACCTGAGCCTGCACATGGAAACTGTATGGGTGTCAGTACTAAACTGTACTGGTGGAGTGAGCTCCTCGCCCACCCATACAAAATCGACATGTTTATTTTACTTTGTACGATACAAGCCCTTTTACGATTGTCTTTCTAGTCTTGCCTTAGGATCGATTTTAGGACCGACGCCTTAGTCTATTTTGTGTCTTTTAGACTGTTACCGTGCCTTGCACTAATAATGTACTCATACTCCACCGCTATACCTTCTCGTTCCAATAACATCAACTTATCACCTCGTGCTTGCCTTTCGTGCCATACTCTGGGACGTAACGACTCGGTCGTGCAATGAACTCGATTCGTGCTTTAGTATCACCGAGGCAGTGCCTCCTCGCTTAGTCTTGCCTATACTCGTGTTGTGACAATGCGGCCATGCCTCACATCTCGGGGTCATGCCCAGAAACTCAACATGACTTAACAAAACTTGCCCTACGGCCCTTCTCGACTTAACTCGCAACGACTAACCCGACTTGTGGAACCGATGTTAGGAACTCAAGCACGATGCCATATTTCGTGCCGAAGCACGTGTCTTTAATTACGTATAGCCGAATCGTAGGCTTTATAATACTTTGGGTGCAACCGAGCACACATTTCACCATTCAACGCATACCTTGCTTACACTTTCTTTGTTATGACAGACACCGTGCATGCGGATTCGCCGCTTAGCATGCCAATTATCTATATGAACGACCACTGGCATGACAAGCCATCGCGGACATAGCTCGGGTAGGCGACGGGTCCTTCAGCGCAGGTAGCGAGCCCCGTTGAAAGCACCCGACTACCCACGCAATAAAAGCATGCGCTGCTATAACGTCTACCCCCTAGGATGACTGGGCCCGGTGCCCCGACGTATAACCAGTCTAGGCAGAAATCCTTGTCGACAAGGTGTCCAATGACCATACACCTACGAGACATCTAGACTCACGTAAATGTATGGCCTACTTGTTGGTACGACTAGAACTATACTTAGCAACTCGTGCTCTGAACCATACTTTGCATAACGTGCATTGGGACCGAGAGACTCCCAACCGAGGGACCACCTCATACTCCTTAACGTGGATAGAAATGCGAGACTCCCAACCGAGGGACCGCCTCGAACTTCTTTGAACTCGAGGGAACGACTACTACATAGCCTTCCAACTTAACTTGAACAAAACGTGTTCCTTAAGTGCCATAGACCGTGGCTAACTTTACATTGTGCCAACCGTGGCTCGTGCCGTTAAGTGACTTACGTCCTACGCGACGCTATCACCCAAGTTATATGTTACATGACGGCCCTTAAGATCGTGGGACTATTTGACTTGACAACCGCAGAAAGAACGGGACGGCACTTGGAATGACTTAGGTCATTCGGCATAACTTTGTCTAACATACTCAAGCCTACAACTTAACCCGAGGGACGAGCCAAGGCTATGCCAAGCCTTGCGCAGTGGAAACGTGCATGCTTTATCGAGCATTTTTGCGGGCGACGCCTATGACTTAGGCTAACTCCTCGTTTGTGTCGAATACCAACTTTTCCTTCTCCCAAGATGAGGGACGAAGGAACGAGTATAAATTTTCAAAGCACGCTGAGCACCAACTCTAATCAGACCGTGGGACATTTTCCATGTTCTAAACTCGATTCGATCCGTCGGGATAATTCCCTTTAGCTATGTGGATTCGTCTCTTTTATTATTAAGCCTACTTGTGCAAGTTGAAAACACGCGATTTATTATGTGAAGGCAAAGATGAGGCAAGTTCACCGAAACTACCCCACCTGAGCGATGTCTTCGAGTCGCCGTTGTAAGGCCAAGTCCGAACGCCGTTGGCGTTTTGATTCCTCCGATTGACTTCGCTGGACGGGGCACTACAATATACACCACTCAGAACAAGTCTCGTCCTCGATACTTTCCTGAAGGCAAACCATCCAACCGTTTCTATGGCCAAGAATTAATCGTACACACTCCACCTACGCGTTTCTTCGATTCTGATCCACGCTCGTGCTTATCGCTAACTTAGTCGTAAGCCACACCAACCGATCAACCAACATTTAAACTCGTCTCAATTCAATGATCGCGTTACCATCAACATTTCTTCGAAACTTACAATTTCAAAATCCTCGACACTTTTTCGTTCCTTAACTCTCACTTGATTCAACGTATCACTTAGTTGGATCATGCACATATTCTAGGCGTCTCCAAAATACATGCATTTCAGCCAAGCCTCGTGATAGAGAATCTGCCATCACCACTCGAGTCAGATCGTGCACATATTCGGGCGTCCCTGATATACGTGCATATCAACCGAGCCTCATGAGTGGTGCCTCCACTATTTCCTATCGTTTCGTACTCGGACGTCTTTCGAACCGCTAGGCTATGTCTCTCGTCAGCACTGGAATCATAGTTCCCAAACAACGATATCAACACTGACCCCATCCTAAGGTCGAACCAAATCGATGGTACGGGGTATTCTACCCAAGCTCGCATCACTCCAATTTCTAAACATCGAGCATCGATTTCCTACGCACATCCTAATATTCGACTCATGGGGTACGAGTCGTTCGGTAAAGCCATCCTACGATAAATCACGTTTCAACCAATTTTACGTCATATCAATATCGTTCATTCATCAAGTCGTTTCGCATAGTTTATCTCTTCGAACACGTTCAACATTAGTTCGCCTATCATTTATTCTCAAATCAAGCACGCTATGACACATTTCATCTCTAAACCGTAATTCATATTTCACGTTCCAAAATCATCTATTCCAATTTACGTAATCGATCACAAGGTCGTTCGATGCAACAGTATGTTGTGCTCCGATCTCACACGAGACAGATTATCCACGGTGGGCACGAATCACCATGCACGCTTCTGCGAGATAATCATTCTCATCGGGACGTAACTCTTGTTTTGTGTCTAGACTAATTCATTCTCAATGCGCGGATTGGACCTACTCAATCCTCAAGTTTTATTCAGTCATCAATCACAAGTCCTAACATTCTCGAGTTCTCCTTCGCATCAAGCCAACAAGTTGAGACAATCAAAGTTGCCGCGTCCTGATTTTCTAAGTTCGATCATTACCGCGACATGAATCACCATGTCAGTGCTCACGCAGAACGATCGCCCCAAATCTGACGCAACGTATGTGCAAGGCTGGAGTCACGCTCGCACAAGACAAGAATGTCGACGCTGTGGTTATCCGTGTAATCATCAAGATACGATCACTTTCATCCAACATTCGTCTCAACCAAAGTCCTAAGTATTGCATCCATTTGGAACGATAACACTTGCGCGATCGTCATTCACCGTATCAGATTACCCCCGAGTTATCGCATATCGTCTTTGATACGCCTCAATATCATCGATGATATGCGTAACCTAACGATCTTACTTTGTAATGAATTTCGAGTCGTGCGAATGATGCTGTCGTCCGACTGGATAATCTCCTCGACATTCAAATTCGATTTCGATCATTACCCTTCGAATCGTTCACAACATCAATTTCGACAAACCCAAATTCACGTATCGTTCATCCGTCTATCTTAAGTCATCGACTAACGTATTTCCTTAATTCGTAATATTCCTTACTAACTCAATCATCGAACGATATCCATTCCAATCCTCAGAGTCATTCGCGTAACTTTAAAATCGAACATTTCATGCACACTACCTACCCGTCGTGTTAACTTTTCGTATACGATCCATATCAATTTCCTCGATTCGATTTCACCTACTCAATCGTTTTCGCGTTTCATACTCGTGAAATCCTCAATCTTTCGCTCGAATGATTTTTAAGACAGACCATACACCACTCGGGATTCGAGTCATCCAATCTAGTCCAAATCACGTTCGCGTTATTCGCTAAGACATGTTTCGAATTCGTTCGACGAATCCCTAGCGTAATCGTTCACGTCGTATCGACGCACTAAGTCGTTCGTACTATTCCTCAAAATCCAAAATAATCTTCCGTATATGCCTAAGTGTTAGTCCAATAGCGCTTCTATCGATATACACTCTAAGTGTATCCCCGATCCCGACCGAGCGATACTTTTTATTGCTCGCGACTCGTTTGCACCAAAAGGTCGAGGTGCGCGATAATCGGCACAACTTAGCCAAAGGCTGTGTGCATAACCATCCCGTTCGAACTATACTTCGGTCTCGTGTGCTCGTTCGCTTTTGTTAGCGTAAGGTCGTTCAAGCACGCAACACGTTTGCTAACTTTTAGCACGTGTCTTCTATCAACTCAAGGTCAGCACCGTTTGGCCCAAAGGCCATCACCTATCGATGCGTTCGATTGAACACTTGTACGAGCTTTTAAAAATATTAGACTTATTGTATGGACATCCCGTGGGACAATCAAGAGAGAGAGCGCACCAACGATATCAACTTTGCGGAAGCAACATTCAGAGTTCGCAGAAACATCAGAGTTAAAGAATTCAATCGATAGTCCAAGTACGTAAAGCCGTGCTCTGATACCATTATGTCAGGCCCCGCTCCCGTATGAGCGATCGTCCTCGCTAAGGCATGATGTCGCACGAGTCTAGATTGCGCTCGTACAAGGCGGGTTCCATAACGGCCGATTTCAACGGCTGCGACGGGGTCGTCGCACGAAAGTCCCAAACAGAGATATTGAATACTAGCAGCGGAAGTTAAGAACAAAATACAAGTCATTCAAAAGAAGCTCTTTATTGATATCGAAACAATGGTTACATTGGGAGCGCAAGGCCGAGATTACAATCACTCAAATTCACTCGTCTCACATTACAAATCACTCTGCTCTCTCTCATCTCTCAATACTTGTCTCGAGCCAGCGGATGCTTCGGATAGGCGATGTCCATACATTATGTCCCGTATAAGTCTTCGATTCCATGTGGCCGTATGCTTCGAATCGCCAAGGAACTCCGTGCCTCGACGCATCCAAGCGAGCTCCGCACCACGAGCTTCTACCTGTGCCTGTACATAGAAACTGTATGGATGTCAGTACTCAACTGTACTGGTGGAGTGAGCTCCTCGTCCACCCATACAAAATCGACACGTTTATTTTACTTTGTGCGATACAAGCCCCTTTACGATTGTCTTTCTAGTCTTGTCTTAGGATCGATTTTAGGACCGACACCTTGGTCTATTTTGTGTCTTTTAGACTGTTACCGTGCCTTGTACTAATAATGTACTCATACTCCACCACTGGACCTTCTCGTTCCAATAACGTCAACTTATCGCCTCGTGCTTGCCTTTCGTGCCATACTCTGGGACGTAACGACTCGGTCGTGCAATGAACTCGATTCGTGCTTTAGTATCATCGAGGCAGTGCCTCCTCGCTTAGTCTTGCCTATACTCGTGTTGTGACAACACGGCCATGCCTCACATCTCGGGGTCGTGCCCAGAAACTCAACATGACTTAACTAAACTTGCCCTACAGCCCTTCTCGACTTAACTCGCAACGACTAACCCGACTTGTGGAACCGATGTTGGGAACTCAAGCACGACACCGTATTTCGTGCCAAAGTACGTGTCTTTACGTATAGCCGAATCGTAGGCTTTATAATACTTTGGGTGCAACCGAGCCCACATTTCACCATTCAACGCATACCGTGCTTACACTTTCTCTGTTATGACCGACACCGTGCATGCGGATTCGCCGCTTAGCATGCCAATTATCTATATGAAAGGCCACTGGCAGGACAAGCCATCGCGGACATAGCTTGGGTAGGCGGCGGGTCCTTCAGCGCTGGTAGCGAGCCCCGTTGAAAGCCTCCGACTACCCACGCAATAAAAGCATGCGCTGCTATAACATCTACCCCCGAGGATGACTGGGCCCGGTGCCCCGCGTATAACCAGTATAGACAGAAATCCTTGTCGACAAGGTGTCCAATGACCACGCACCTACGAGACATCTACACTCACGTAAATACATGGCCTACTTGTTGGTACGACTAGAACTATACTTAGCAACTCGTGCTCTGAACCACACTTTGCATAACGTACATTGGGACCGAGAGACTCCCAACCGAGGGACCACCTCATACTCCTTAACGTGGATAGGAATGCTAGACTCCCAACCGAGGGACCGCCTCGAACTTCTTTGAACTCGAGGGAACAACTACTACATAGCCTTCCAACTTAACTTGAACAAAACGTGTTCCTTAAGTGCCATAGACCGTGGCTAACTTTACATCGTGCCAACCGTGGCTCGTATTGTTAACTGACTTACGTCCTACGCGACGCTATCACCCAAGTTATATGTTACATGACGGCCCTTGAGATCGTGGGACTATTTGATTTGACAACCGCAGAAAGAACGGGACGGCACTTGGAATGACTTAGGTCAATAGGCATAACTTTGCCTAACTTACTCAAGCCTACAACTTAACCCGAGGGACGAGCCAAGGCTATGCCAAGCCTTGCGCAGTGGAAATGTGCATGCTTTATCGAGCATTTATGCGGGCGACGCCTATGACTTAGGCTAACTCCTCGTTTGTGTCGAATACCAACTTTTCCTTCTCCCAAGCCGCGGGGCGAAGGAACGAGTGTAAATTTTCAAAGCACGCTGAGCACCAACTCTAATCAGACCGTGGGACATTTTCCATGTTCTAAACTCGATTCGATCTGTCGGGATAATTCCCTTTAGCTATGTGGATTCGTCTCTTTTATTATTAAGCCTACTTGTGCAAGTTGAAAATACGCTATTTATTATGTGAAGGCAAAGATGAGGCAAGTTCACCAAAACTACCCCAACTGAGCGATGTCTTCGAGTCACCGTTGTAAGGCCAAGTCCGAACGCCGTCGGGGTTTCGATTCCTCCGATTGACTTCGCGGGACGGGGCACTACAAACCCTACTAGTTAGAGCCTAACTAGGAGTACCAAAACCAAGTATACATATATTTAAGAGAATTTTAGAGGTTTAATTGCAGCCATATGTAATATTTTCTTATATATTTGGCTTGGTCAAACATCTAACCAAAATAGGAAACCTATTAATAATAGTACGATTTGGAGAACCAAATCCTATCCAAATTAGATCAAACCAATGCCCATGTAATAAATATATATACCTATCAAATACTAACCATCCCCCTCTCTCATAACCGCCTACTACTCTACAAATTCCCCCAAACCTAGAGGCCACCACTCCAAACTGGAAACCCTAGCTGACCCCCCATTCTTCATAAAATTTAATTTCTCCTCAATTTTTGCTCCATCCACCACTACTTGGACATCCCTCTCAACATTCCCTTCCACACTAGTAACTGTAGGAGCAACCTTGCAGCCATTAGAGAGGTGTACGACGCACTACTTGGGCCGAAACTCCGTCGAATTGAAGTCTGAAACGTCACAGCAGGTTAGTTGACTTGTAGATGATGTTTCATCCACTTTTTCTTATCCGTTTCTCCTCAAACCAAATCTGAGAGTTACCTTTGCATGTCTACTCCAATCTATGATCGTTGGATCTCCTACTTCCTAGCGGTTTGCCCGTGGCATTAATTCTACGACAGGGTATCTAGAACTGACGAATTCTATTGCGGGCCTATCTAAGTTCAGTTTCCAACCTTTTTATATTTTTATTCAGAATTTAGACGTTGATACCTTTCCGATGCATATATGAAAGATAGGTTTCGTATCTGTTTGCTATTTTTAAAAATTCATGACATTTGTCGTGTCACCGAACTCCGAAAAATTCTGTTTTCCTTGTGTCCAAAAGTGTCAAAACTCCATGAATCCATATTAAACTTTATGTTGTGCAAGGTTTAACATTATAAGTACTATTTTAACTAATTTTTGGGACTTTTACAAAAATTCTTAATTTTATTTTATTTGTTGTTTCGGTACTAAATTAATGTGTCGAATTGAGGAAGTCATATGTGGTAGTGACATAAGACCTCTTGTGAAAGGATTCCCCTATTGAAAATATAATTATAGCAATATATACGTATTTATAGATAAATTTTAGAATTTAAATAAATTATTTTATTATAACTGTAAAGTATTTATGAGAGGTTTTGTTACCTACGTGTACTTATATAATAGATGCAGTGTCGTAACAACGTTATGGCAACTAGGAGGCGTAGATACTCATATAATTTATATATGGTGTGTTGATATAAAATATTAAATATAGTGTATTATTATAGGTGAGCTTGGAAGGATCGACAAAGACACCGAAATTGGACAGGCTTACCCGCAGACAGCAGTTACAGGCAAGCGTGCCTTGCCTTCGTTACATATTATTCTTTTCTATTTTGTTGTACTTTTTGATTAGCATTGCATGTCACACTCACTTCTTCTAATAAGGGTATTTTAGTCATTGTGCATAATTTCGAATTTATTTAAAATATTAATTAAATTGATTGTTGTGTGATTTGGATTGGTACTTTGATCACTACAAAAAAGTATCTTTTTGGGACGACACTATAAGGAACACTAGTCTAAAAAGTCCTAAAAGTATAATTGTAGGGACGGCTATATATTTAGTAACAAACAGTTGCATTTTTTTGGGACAGATTGTGAAAATGGATCATTATTTGGGACTAATGGAAAGTTCTGTTCCAAATAATACATATTTCCGTCCCAAATAGGACGGCGGGAATACCACACATTTGGCGGCTAATTGCCAAAGTTATGGGGAGAAAGTTTACTTCCACGTGTTCCCATCGTAACCGTTCGATCGGATGGATTAATCCAGACCGTCCATCCCAAAATTATTTACAACTTATTCACCATTTGATCAAAACTAACCTAAATATCTCTCTCTCCGATCAAAAACTTTGGCTGCCACTCCGACCCCGAGCCAGGCCTCCGCCACGACCGCCCTCATCTCGTCGGCGCCACCACTCCAACCACCTCTCTCTCTCTCTTTCATTCATCATCGTGATAGATTCTAAGAATGACCACTAGGTAAGAAGTTCTTCTTCTTCTTCTTCTTCTTTGGCAAGTGTTAGTATCTTCTTTTTCTTCTATTTTTTCAATCGGATCGATCTGATGTTCATTTGGTCTAGATTTTGAATAGAAAAGGGGTTTTGCTTAGACCATGCAAGGAAGAACTAATTAGGGCTCCATGGGATGAGACCTTACCGTTTGGTTCTGGTAGGAAATTTGGCTAGGGTTCTACCGGCGATGCATCTCTAATTAAGCCATCCTGTCAGAAAGGGTTCATCCTTGACGGCTTCCCAAGGACAGTTGTTCAAGCCGAAAAGGTTTGTAAACTTTCTTTTGTACTAAAACTTTTACAATGCCTAAAACTGTTGTCATATCTTCTTCCTTTTTTACGCAAAATTTGAAATAATAGTACATGTGGATGGCACCCATCTAAGGAATGACTTGGGATTGTTTACTATTGAAATGGTCAAGGAGCACATCCTTATGTTAAAATCACTTCTTAAGGAATTTATATGTATATTGTTGTGAATGTCAAGATAATACTTTTACACTTCCTTTCAGCAATACCTTATACTCCACATTTTTTAGCAACTAAATTGTTCACCCTTCTTATGTCACTTGGAATCTACTTGTCTTAAAGAGTACCATTGCAATCTAAAGGGGGAACAGGTTCTTACTAGATTTTAAAGGAAGGGACAAACTTTAGTGGTGAGTCGTCTAGCGTATAGCTCCGGAAAACCAATAGTGACATTTTGGCACCTTGTCCGGAGGGATCTTTCCCTATTTTCAGCACCCACCCATCCTGTAGACGAAGAGGATGGGAAATCCGAAAAAACGGATGAAGAACCAAACCATGAGATATTTGCTTTTAGGTCACGAGCTGCAGTATACGTCCTGGCTGGGGCAGGTCCTAGATAATCTCCATCTTTCACAGTGGGAGTTAATTGGGACATAAATGTTATGTCCCTATATTTAGAAATTCGGAGTGGTAGTTTTCTCAATGTGTTCAAACTTTGATCCTCAGTTTTGCTCCTAAAAGTATAGTAGCTTCTACTAAGTCCGTCATGTAATGGATATGACTGCTTCCTTTACTGGATTCATTTTGCTTTTGGTATTTTTATGGCTGTTCTTTTTTTTTCCAGCAATACCTACATCTACTTTTTTGGCACCTCTGTTTTACCTTTCTGTGACTTGAATTCCACTTGTGTGAAAGGGTATAATTATCAAAAGTGGAAGCGTTTCTTGATTTAGGAGAATGATCCAAACATTTTATAGTTGATGGGCTAACTAAGCATTATGTCATTATTACAGTGTGGAGTGAGGATGTACCAGGTTCTCATTTAACTTTGTTTTAATTCTCTCAAAAGTATCATGCTTACTGAAAAGTTTTATGCTATACTAGGGATATGATATATTTGGTTCTGCTGATAATGATATTCATATTCTTCATGATTTTTAAATTACTTCCTCTCTTTTTTCTGGGTGCAGCTTGATCAGATGCTGCAGAGGCAGGGTACTAAAATTGACAAGGTGCTCAACGTACCTCCGGTTCCTTGTCCGAAACCTCGTAAGGTCAGTCGCCACTACCGTTCTCTGATCATTATTTGATCTCTCTTTACTTTGAAATCATTGTCTATGTTCCATTATTTAAGAAAGGATGTAACTTTGTTCTCCATTTCTTTCAAACCTGGAATGTGGATCAGAACTTCACATATTCTTGTTCATTCCAATCAAGTTGAATTAATGAATGTCATCCTATAAGAAATCTGGATCAGAACCTCACATATTCTTCTTCATGCCAACCAAGCTGAATTAATTAATGTCACACAGGGGACTTGGACCAAGTTATTATGATTGATCAATTCAATTGTTTATGTCATTCCTGTTTGTCCTCTGTTATATTGTATCACATCTCCATTCTGTCAGCCGATAAGACTTTAGCTATGAAAACTTAATTTAGACCAAGATACCCCCTCCCATTGTATCATATTTATCTGGATTTATCGCAAACGTCTCTTTCGGTTGAGAGAAATTGGGAATTAACGCGTAATCGATGGACTTTTATATTATACTTCACATCATTAGTTTAATGGCGATGATTTATATGGCAAGTGTTAGTATCTTGGAGGTTAAGGAAGCCTGGAAAGCTCATCCCTTTTTCTCCTATATAAACAGGCTCATTTCTTCAAAGAATACAATAGCTTGTGAAGCTTTAGTCAAATATCTACCTGACAATCACATAGCCCTTGTTCTTTGTTCTTGTGTTCAACATGAATTCGTCGGATGCTGTAACGGATCAAGTCAGTAATTTTGCGATTTTTTTTATATTCCAAGTTTTGGTATCTATCAGGAATACTGTTAGTTAAAGTGCCAAACTAGAGAGATTGTGAAGTCTGAAGATGAAGGTTTTGCGAATGTTATAAACTCATTAACTGAGCCTTGTGAGGTTTTTGAGTCTTTCTTATAGACTACAAGTCTATAGCAATATAGTATTATGTGGGTTTTTTAAACCTTTTTTGGCAAGCGACACTTGAAATATCCTTTTCCACATGTATCAGTTTATTTTGTAGTTGACAATATTTTACACTATACCTATATTATACTACCTTCTTGCCATATTTAGTTCATTTGGAAATTGTTCTCAGTTTGGGCCTTTCTTGTTATAATTACATATTTTGCAGTATCGGCCAAATCTGATCCGATACGGTTTGGTATGTCCGGATCCGATACTGACCGACACCTGATATTGACTGATACCGATATTGGGGCTCTCTTTTTCGGTCAAGTAGGCAAAGAAAATTGATCGAAAAAGACCAATTAGCAAGGGTGTAAAAGTACAGTAAGTAAAAACATGTAATTGGTGGGTTATTTCTATCCATTTGGACTAACCTGGTATGCGATTCATGAACTCGATTTAGGTATTGAAATAAACTATGGTTATTAGAAATTAAAACTTATAGGTATAGAGCATAAATTCAGATATGAACTAATTTCTAGCACATAATACACAGTTTTGAGCATCTAACAATCAATTACCAGCACTAATTGATTTAAAAATGGTCCAAAATATGCGAAGTATGAGAAAAGAGACCAACATGCATGGTAGTAGGGTTTATTTGTAAATTAACTATAAGAGGATTGTTCATAACAAAACCCTGGAGAACCCAATTGATGTGAATAGTGAAGGTTAACACTTAACACCAAATGATATAAAATATGGATGCTAAGAAGCCAACAAATTAGGGAAAAACAGCTACATTAGGGCAAATTTCAGAACTTTCCCCAAATCCTCCAGCTTAAGTCCCTAAACTCTAAATTTACAGTAAAAAATTTACGATCTTAGCAACAAAATTCAGCAAATAAATGAGATTCCAGCAAAAGGAAGTTAATTTCACGCGATTCAGTATCAAATAGACCCAAAAGTTTAGAAAATTTGAGACCAAACGGCAATTTTCAGGATTTGGAAATCATTTCCAACAGGAAAACTAGCTGCATGAGTCCACCTCTTAATATCAACAGGATTTGGAAATCATTTTCAGGGTTTGCTGTGTAACTGGTACTATCAAGCTACAATAGTTTAAGGCGATGCTATTTTATTATCTACTTTTGACGTCTAATTCATTATCCATGGTTTTTTTATCAAAAAGTTTGTCTGTTCTAGGTCTAAATATCTCTATGATTTTGGTTGTGTTGGCATTAAAATCATGCTTTTATCTTCTGTTGATGCACCTAGTTCGTTTTTGCTTTCTCTTGCTGCTTTTTATAGGTTACTGGAGAGCCTTTAATTCAGATGAGGGACGACACGGCTGCAGTTCTTAAGTCGAGGCTAGAAGCTTTCCACAGACAAACTGAACCTGTATGTTTCTTGATTTGTCTCATTTTTAATAAGTATTTTAAAATTTACGTTCTTGATTTCTTTTAGTTGAGACCCAACATGGTGTTCGCTTTTTCATTATTAGTGCTTTGCTAGTTATAATTTAATATTAAGTGATTAACATTATTCACATAAATGCTTTATAGCAGGATTTTATTTGCGGTTATTGAATGATCCTTCTTCTTACAATTGCCGGTAGATTTTCCTACATGTCACTCTTCCTCACCAGTAACTTGCACGACTTCAACCTGGGCACTTTTATTTTGACATATGTAACTCCCCCTGTATATTTTAACGTGGTCTTTTGAAATCTATTTAAACCCCCTCGTTTTAGCCTGAATTCACTCACACACCTAATTGGCTATTTGCAGCATTTGAAGGTTTGTATCTCTTCCTCTCCTTTCTGTCTTTTCAATATACTTCTTATGTTTCCTGCAAATTTGTTTCTATTTTGGTACCTACTTGTCTGGTTTGTATCCCTTCCAGCATTTGAAGGTACTTCTCTATCATTGTAGGAAAATACAGTAAAATTTTCTCTGTTTTAGGATAAATAGGCCATTCAGACCGAGGTTTAGTCTATATTTTTATAGATTGAACCAAGGGTCCACCTTACCATACTGAGGATACGAGTCTAATTGTAGCTATGAAGCACGGATACGGATATGTGTAACGGGGATATGATATGGCGATACGACAAATTGCAAAAAACTAGGACACAATACGGCATGGATATGACAATTAAAAATAAAAACAAAAACATAGACAGTTTAAAACATATTTTCGTGAAGCAGTTTTATCTTTGATAATATTGTATTTGTATTAATATTGGGCACAACATTGAGGCTGGCTCTTGCATCCTGAAGGATGTGCATTTTGAATCATGAACACTTACCCCATGAATGTGGTTTTGAATCATTTAAGGGTCCTTATTTTAGTTCCACTTTCTTTTTTTCTTCTCATTTTACTTGTTTGCTTCTCAGATTGAGACAGAGAAGCTCCTAGCCCAGCTGGTAGGGACAGATGACCAAGCGATTGGTAAGTACCATTTACTTTTTGAGATACTTATGTTGCTAATTCTATGCATTTTTTTTAGATTCATTTTATTTTCATTTAATTGGCTCTAAATGTAACATACAGTACCTGCTCTGAAGTTACAATTTTCTATTACTCATTTGTTGACTATTATTGTGAATATATTATTCCAATGTACTAAATGTATACTTTATCCTCCAGAAAGAAGGCACATATAAAGGAAAAAAGTTCAATTCCATCCAGAATCACTATCTCACAGTTTCATATTTTTGGCTACATATTATTTTCTTTCATCTCTAGTAAAAGCAAACGTTTTGTGTCAGGTTATTGGGGCATCTGATGAACAACTTGATGTTTTTAATGAAGTTTGGTAGGATGTTCTATTGAAATCTGGACAAGCCTCCAAAGGTATTGATATGGTTGGTCTTCATGGGGAATTCCAATGTAGTTCAGCTCTAAAGAATAATTTCGTTTATTTTGTGCTACAGCAATTGAAGTTATTGGGAAGGTAGTCAAAAAGAGAGAGGGTGCACCTTTCTTGTGGCATTTGTTGGTATGTTGTTTGTTCAGTTCCATCTTTGCAATTTTAGATAATTGTATTAGGGACTTTCAATGATCCGATTTAACTGGCAATTAGCTCTTAATTAATATAAGTTAGTTTGCTTCCATGCTCAGTTCATATTATTATAGCTTTAGAAACAATCAATTATTTATCAACCTCAAATGTTTGTTTATGTCAAATAGATATAGATGCATCTAGTTTGGCTATTATCTAGTGTACTAAGTCTGTATTATTAGAAGTTCTGGTAACCTTACACACTAAAGATAATTTGCATAATCTTCATTACTTAAACATGAGACAGGTTTCATCAAATAGATTATTCCAAACCATTAATCTTATATTAGTACTTATTTTTATGGAATTTAACATCTCCATGTGCTGGGTTGCATAAGGAGACCTTCAAGACTTTACTTTCAGATGTTTTCACTTTTTTATTTGATTCTCATATTGTCCTGGAAATTTTCTATTGCTTCACTTTGCTATTTCACTGGAGTAGAATGAATGCCTGTCTTTTGGGAATTAATTTTATAGTTGGCTCTATTATCAACACCATAGGCATATATTTTGGCTCTTTTTTGTCATGTTAATAGGAGTTGAGAGTAAACTGGTGGATTTCCGGAGTTTAGGGTGAAGAAGAGTTGGTGAAGACTTTTTCTCACCAAGGTGCTGCTGCCAAGGGGCTATTCCAACAAAAAAAAATACTTCTTTGGATATAAGAGATGAATCATAGGTTCCTCCAAACATAATCCAAAACCAGATAACTGTCTGTTTTGCCAGGGCCGGCCTTGAGTTTATGGGTAGAAATGTGGTGCTTCACCCATCATAGATGCTTGCAGTTCGTACCTCTTGACAATCCTAGAAAACTGCAAAGTTATATTTATTGCTATTATATGTTCTCTCTTTTTCTTGCTTCTATGGTTTTTATGATTACAATTTCGTTGTAGCATACTGAAAAATCTAAACTTCGAACTCAATCTTTTTATTGTGGAAGTACACTTTCAGAAGCTAGTGACACACTCTTGACAGGAAAATTACTGGAAAACAATTTCAAATTTTACCTTCTAAAGCCTGAACAATTTATTCTGTTTTCACTTCCATCTGTCAATAAATCTAAATTTTGTTGTAGTTGAAGATGACATATATGTTTACTTTGATTTGTCTGCAACAATTTCTGATACATGATATATTTAGTTGTAAATATATCTATGAACTGTATATATACATTTGGAGACAGTGATGTCTTGTATATATATCATTGATTCATCCGATTCTAATGACATTAGGATCTGTTTATTGCATGAAAATCAGTACAAATGTATAATTGCAAATCCCAGAATTAAGAGTTATGACATTTCATATGAATAATGAGATTTTAGTCTATTTTTGTAGAGATTGAATTATGTTTGTTTTTCAATGATTAATTGGCACAAGGAAGTCTTTACTAATGTTTTTTTCGTTTAAAAAAAGATTTGTTCATGGATGCATACTAGGTAGCACTCTCTTTGAGGTGCTTGTTGACTTGGTAGCTTTTCACTGACCGGTTTAAATGGGTTTGTCATATCTTCATTTGCAGGTCCTTCAAAAGCATTCTGGATATGCTAAAATGATGGACGACGATCTTGTGATGATAAAAAGTTTGGGTTAATTTTTGGGTTCATGTTGGATATACTAAAAACATGGTGTAATGGTGGAGACAATGGGTTCATTTTGTAACTGATGTTGTGGGTGATGTATAGTATTTTGGATTTATTTTGGAAAAGGTGGTTAAGGATGCTTAATGGGTTCAACATTTTGTATGTAATGGTGGAGACAATGGGTTCATTTTGTAAATGATGTTTTGGGTGATGTATAGTGTTTTGGATTTATTTTGGAAATGGTGGTTAAGGATGCTTAATGTTAAGCTTTTTGTTGTTTATCAATTGAACATATATAGTTATATATGGATTTTGTTGTCTTCTACTTAATGGTAAAGAATGCTTGATGTTGTTAAGCATTTTTTGTATTGGAGCTCTGATACCTGGAGATACATCTGAGGACAAGCTTGACAACGTCCATGATTATATGAATTATGTGTATTTAAATTGTATGTTTTATAGCTGAAAAATACAGACAATAATTTCATAAGTGTTACTTTTGGGACAGTTATGTAATTGTCCTAGATATAAACGACATTCTTTTGTAACGCTAGCAAATTTGTTTAGGACGGATGTTATTCGTCACAAACTCTTTTATTTTGGGACCTTTTTGTAAACCGTCGTAAACATGTAATAATTCAAACTCTTTTGGTACGGTTACATTTTTCGACCCTAAAACCAAATTAGGACGGTATTTTTCGTCCTAAAACTTTTTGCCACGCCACCCTAATAGCACTGTCACTTACCGTCCTAAAATTCGTCCCAAATCACAATTTATGACTGATTTGGGTCTTTTTAAGACGGATTTTTTGGGTCCCAGAAAGACACTTTTTTTGTAGTGGATAGGACTAAGATGGTATAACCTTAGTCAACCTTGTTTAGAAGCCTAATAATGTAATTAAATTTATTATTGACTTTTTAGATTTAATTTAGAATTAATACCTATTTTTTCTAGAATTATTTAATAATTTTTAAGTCATTTTTATAAGCCTTTAAAGCTTTTTGTCATTGGGCCTTTGTAGCAACTTAGGAGTGCTTGGCCCATGACTTAACCCTAACCCTAATGCCCCCTAGCATGGCCGACCAGACATAGCAGCAGCCCTCCCCCTCATTTGTGTAGAAATTACATAGCCTCCAAGATCAACCCTAGTTTCTCCTTTTCTTCAAAACCCTAACTTTCTCATCTGGCATCCGTTTCGCGCCAAACGAATTGCGTTGCGACCGTGGGGAGGAGAACGACTTGCTGGAGATTCCAACTCTCAATAGTTAAACCTCATTCTACCATTGTTCTTTCTGAATTTTTTGTATTTTAGCATCCATATAGGTACCCCAGACCTGTGCATAAAGTTTTGTAGGATTGTGAGTTCGTTTGATAGCCGTATCGGACACGTGTCGGTCATATAGAACACGTGTTCGACGAAATACCACTTAGAACTGAAAAGTGTCATTTTTTTTATTCTGTTTCACGAATTCCTTGCTAATATTATTTGTAACAACTTTCGTGAAGATGGATCTGAAATTGACACGATTTTACCGTGCATGCCCTGCTGTCCGAGCATCGTAACTCGACACACAGGGCTCCGTTTCACGTGAAATTTTTTGAGCACGTGGGGACAACCTCTGCCCACATGCCCGTAAAATTTTATGTCATTTTGGAAAGCGTACACAGAGAAATCTCGCGTGCATTGTTCAGCCCGTAGTGTGCATACGACTGAAAAATGCCGCTGACATGGCCTATGTACGCAGACACGGCACGTCGAGTACCCGTTACAAGAGCATGAGCACGTAGCCCTATACCTAGAATACCCAGGGACTCGATCCCAAGTCGCGGCATGGCTCGAACCACGAGCCACGAGGCCTGACACGCGCCCACAGGCACGCACACACGTGCGCGCGAGCAGGCCGCACGGAGGATTCGCGTATCGCTGTGTCGCGTAGACACGACGTGGTGTCGTGTCAGCGTGTCCTAGACCTACCTCGGGACCCTACCTAGCTATGTGCACGAGAACGAGGCTTCTCGTATTGCGTGCGACGTCCAATCGGGCGAAACGCACGTGCACGACACGCGAATTTAGTTTTCTTATATGCACTCCGCGGACATGATACGGACACAGGTTCGACCCCGTGAGTAACCGAGCACATCACACACATAGACACCTTCATGTTTGCCAAGTTTTGTAAGTTCTAGTTGTGTATATTGCATTTTGGGCATTAAGTTGGATTTCGGGTTTCGATTTATATATAAATTTGAGTTGTTTTGTCATATTTCAAATTTCTGAGATTTAATTCATATTTTCTGAGTTTATTTGAAGTTACTAAGATTCTGGACTTGTGGATTTTAGTCCCTAATTTTACTTTCAAATATTTCTAATATATATGTATATATACCACTTTTTGCCTTATATATATATATATATATATATATATATATATATATATATATATATATATATATATATATATATATATATATATATTTATATATATATATATATAGACCCTACCTAGCTATGTGTACGAGAACGAGGCTTCTCGTGTTGCGTGCGACGTCTAATCGGGTGAAACGTACGTGCACGACACGTAAATTCAGTTTTCTGATACGCACTCCACGGACATGATACGGACACGGGTTCGACCCCGTGAGTAACAGAGCACATCACACACATAGACACCTTCGTGTTTGCCAAGTTTCATGAGTTCTAGTTGTGTATATTGCATTTTGGGCATTAAGTTGGATTTCGGGTTTCGATTTATACATAAATTTGAGTTGTTTTGTCAAATTTCAAATTTCTGAGATTTAATTCATATTTCGGAGTTTATTTGAAGTTACTAAGATTCTGGACATGTGGGTTTTAGTCCCTAATTTTACTTTCAAATATTTCTAATATATATGTATAAATACCCCTTTTTGCCTTATATATATATATATATATATATATATATATATATATATATATATATCTATATATATAAAATATATATATATATATATATATATATATATATATATATATATATATATATATATATATATATAGTGATGAGTATTGTCGAGATATTGTTCTCAGATCTGAGAGTTCATTTCTCTTTCGTAAACCCAACATTCTTTCTCCTATATACATATATGTGTATATATTAGGATATGTTTACATATATATATATATATATATATATATATATATATATATATATATTAAAAAAAAAAAAAAAAAAATATATATATATATATATATATATATATATATATATATATATATATATATATATATATATACTTTAAAAAAAAATATGTATATATATATATATATATATACTTTATTCATAACAGTAGAAGCAAACGTTTTACATAAAATCTATAAATCCAAACTTTCCACATGAGAACATCTAATCATTGTCTTCTTCACTTGGCGACGAACTTCTGCAATCGGCTGATCTGAAGAGAATGTATAATCTTCATATCTCCATTTATTTCGATTTTTCCAAAGTACCCAACAAATAGCACCAACCACAAGTTGCTTAATGTGTTTCTGCCTTCTTCTTCACCAAGTCTGTAGACGTTGCATAATATCCACTCGATTGCCCCGAACTCCAGTCTTCATTTAAAAATACTGCCAAACAGAAGTAGCTAACTCCCCTGCACTGAATATATGATCAATAGATTCTGATTTCCGATCCACACAACAGTGGCAGGCCGATGCCAAGGAATAGCCCAGATTAGCTATGTTATCATCAGTGGGAAGTTTGTTAAACATGATACGCCATAGTAAAATAGACCATTTGGTCGGCATACATTTGGTCCATGCATTTCTAAGATAACCTTGCTGAGGGAATTGAGCTCTAATAAGATTCCAAGCTGATGAGATAGAAAATCTACCTGACGGATATGGAGTCCAAGTAAAGTTTCCCCGATCATCCTCAATAATAAAATCCTCACCAAGTTGTCGACCTCTAAGGATTCGTTTCCAGACGTGAGAAGCAGCTGAAGTTATCTCAACAGTACTAGGATGAGAGGAAGAGCAGTACTTAGCTTTCAGAAACATAGACCATAGATCACTAGTCGATCTAAGTTTCCACCAAAGCTTGACAGTCATAGCATCCATGACGTCACCCAATCTTCTAACACCAAGTCCCCCTTCCGGAATAGGCCTTGCCACCCGATCCCATCGGAGCCAAGATCGCTTAGGCATTCCATCCTTTGACCCCCAAAGAAAGCTATTAAACATACTTTCGATTCGCTTCAAAACTGAGGTAGAAGGATTACTAGCAGATAAACAATGTACTAGGATGGATGTTAGAATCGACTTGATGAGAACATGTCGTCCACCATATGATAAGATTTTGTTATTCCATCTTGAAATCCGAGAGCAAATTTTGCAAATTGAGTCATCATACATACTAGCATTCCTACGCCCCGTCGAGATAGGACAACCCAGATAGACTAAAGCACCATGCTTCAATTGAAAACCAGTAATATGTTGGATCTCCGCAGCTCGATTAGGAGGCACTTTCTCGGATAATATCATAGAAGACTTGGATGCATTAACTCGATGTCCCGAGTTAGATTCATAGGCATGAATAACCTCCATAAGAAGCAGTACATTTGTCCGTGCCAGAAAATCATCCGCATATGCGAGATGAGAAATTCTCGGACATCCTCTAGGAGAGTAGTAGCCTGTAAAACCTTTAGCAGTATTCAAATGACTAAGACTGCGACTCAATGCTTCAGCAGTAATGATAAATAGAGCTGGGGAGATTGGATCTCCTTGCCAAATACCACACTGCCCATGGAAGAAGCCCGAGGATTGACCATTAATGAGAGTAGAGAACCAAATATTGTCCACCAAATATAGGATCAAAGTGCACCATTCATTACAAAAACCGAACTGCTTCATAACCCGAAGAAGGAAAGCCCAGCTAACACGATCATAAGCTTTGCTCATATCAAGTTTGATTGCCATGTTACCTCCCCAATGCTTGTGGTCTAAGACTGAAATCATCTCCTGAGCCAATACAATATTATCCACAATTTCCCGACCCCGAACAAAACCACTTTGTTCTTGAGAAATAATGCGGGGCAGAATATCTATTAGCCTTCTAGCCAAAAGCTTAGAGATAATTTTGTTCACAAAATTGCAGAGGCTAATAGGTCGGTAATCGTTGAGAGATTTGGGCTGCTTCTGCTTAGGGATAGGAAGTAAATATGTACTGGTGAATGATCTAGGCAAAGCAAATCCATCCATAAATAAGTTAACCACATCAAGAATATCCACCCCTATGATATGCCAGAATGCCAAGAAGAATGAGCCCGAAAACCCATCTGGACCCGAAGTACTATTATGATCCATGCTCTTAATAGTGGCTAAGAGTTCGTCTATAGATGGTTTGGCAATCAAGCCATCATTATCATCTTTAGTAATAATGTTAGGGATATGCTGAAAGTAGGCATCATCAAGCACGAAATGAGGGGGAGTGAATACCTTACAGAAGTAATCATTCGCCTCTTGTTGAATCTCTGGTAAAGTAGAGAGAGCCCGCCCATCAGAAGCTTAAAGATGATGAATATGAAGCCGATTACGCTTAGAAGAAACACACGAATAATAAAACTTTGTGTTCCTGTCACCCTCCTTATCCCATTTCACCCTAGCTTTTTGTTTCCAATAAGCATCCTCAATACGCAGACGCTGCTTCAAATGAGCTCTAGCAAGGAGCTATTGCGGACGAAGAGACTGATCAGCCTCACAAGCAACCTCCAAAGCAGTAACAGCGTCTTCGGCCTTCTTCACTTCCTGAAAAATATCTCCAAATGTAGTTCTACTCCAAGCAGATAATGCCTTCCTGGTAGCCGCAAGTCGAAGACCAACCTAACCAAGCTGTTAACATAATCAACCGAGCGCCATGCCACATCTACAATGTGAAGGAAAGTATCATGATCCTTCTAAAAATGAAGAAATCGGAAAGGACGAGGAGAGTTGGGCCTTTCACTTTCTAAAGAGAGTAAAACAGGAGCATGACCCGACTCTGATCTGTTCAGGTGGGAAGCTACCGACAATGGAGCCCATTCAAGCCATTTGGAATCTATCAAGACTCTATCCAAATGAGATCCTTGCTTGGGAGACCCATATTGTCTGTCAACCCAAGTGAAGCAGCTACCCGTATAAGAAACTTCTGATAGACCTGTAGTAGTTTGAAAGTCTGAAAACTCCTTCATAGAGACATAGCAAGGAGGTAGGCCACCAAAATTTTCCTCCAGATTAGTAATGGTATTAAAATCGCCTGCAGCCAACCAAGATAGATGCCATCTAGATCGAATCATAAGTAGATGATCCTAAAGGAAACGTCTGCCTTCCTTAGTATTACTACCATGAACAGCAGATAAAATGGCAACTGAAGGCAGCATAAGGGAAGAAAGTGACACAGTAAGGCATTGTTCGAAGGAGTCGACCACCGATAACTCCATATCATCTCTGGCCATAATCCAAATATTTCCAGTTGGTTAGAGTAGGAGCACTGAAACCCCAGTTTGAGCTGATAAGTCAGCAGCTTGTCAATATGCACTTTAGGTTCAATGATAATCACAAAAGAAACTTTATTCGTTCAACAAAGAGACTTGAGTCTTTTAAGAGCCATAGGATTAGCAATACCCCTTATGATCCAACACAAGAATTTAAGCATTAGAGGAGGATGGGGGAGGAGTTTGTGCGAGGTTAGCTACTGAGCGGAGGAGACGAGGGACGGGAGGAGGCAGAGCTTTCTTTTTCTTCTGGGTCCTTGGGATAACTGGGGGAAGATTTGATCTGTCAACATCGGTTGCCACACGGTTAGCTGAGTCCGGAGGAATAGGTGGGACAGCTCCAGGTTCGTTAGTTGAAGTATTAGCAATAGGATCCCCAGCTGCTATAGAGAGTTGGACGTCCAAGTCTGCCTGGCTTTGATCCGCAGCGTCAACTTCATCCGCCCAGGACCGGAGTTCTCCCTCTTTTAGGGGATCGACAGTCGGGATAGGGCGGACATCGGGGTTCGGGCAAGGGGAAGAAAGATTTGAAGTGTGAGGAGACGACGGTTGCAGTGGGTTGACAGGAAGAGTAATGGCTGCGGGAATGTTGGTAGTTTCAATTTGCGGGTCCTCAGTGGTAGGCTCACCCTGAGCTGAATTAGCTAGCTGATCTGTCGGAGGCGGTGGGACATTAATGGCAGGATCAATCAATGGTAGTTCATGATTGGATGGTTCCCCTTGTTCGATGTTCGTGGTCCCCACCGAAGTGGTATTGGGAGCATGATCAATCATTATTTCTTTGTGCTTGTGTTGAGGAGGATGTACCGAATTGGCTCCATTAACTTTGCATTGATCTCTTGTATGACCTTGATGCTTGCATTGTGAGCAAAATTTAGGAGTGGTTTTATACTCAATCTTCTGTATAAAAGTTTGGCTATTAGGCAAATTAATACATACAATGAAGGGAGAGGTTTACTCGCATCCACCTCCACAAAGATACGAGCAGTACTAGGTCGAAAAAACTCTTCCATAGCCCTATCCAGTTTGAGAGGAGTACCAATACCCAACACTATAGAAAAGAGAGCATTTTTCACAAAGAGCTTATGAGGGAGGCCAGGTAGGGATACCCACGTAGGAGCCAACGGAGATTCTTGAGTAGCACTGAAGTCTTTCGACCAGCATAAAACACGCATGGGAGCTTTAGTAACATACCAGATCTCTCGCACCCTAAGGCGCAAAAAGTCAATCTCAAGAGACGGACGAATAACAATATGCTTAGGGTCGATCACCCCAACCTGCACCTCACCATCGAACTGGAAGCCCGAAAAGGACTTTCTAATCACATCGATGGGTGGTCGGGCCCTTACACTGGGTGCGGATCGTGAGACGTTTTTAGTGGTAGCCTATACAGGTCCTCTCAGTCGCAACTACTACGATTTCGTAGTGGTACTCGAACTAGAGTATCACTACAGCCTGCAGTAAGATATATGATATAAGTTAAGGTACTCAATCATATTAGAAAAACTCTTATCTAATTCTTGCTGCTAATTACCTTCTTTTGAAAGTGAACTGTCCTCCTTTGATTATATCGCTTCTTTCTCAGTAATTGATTCTTTGTTTGATCTGTCTTCAGGATGGTGGAGAAACGATCACAACGCTCTGGCCTAAGGGATACCGCTGAGAGGTCTGCCACTTTTTGTCCGACTTAGCAGGACCCTGGGACCACAGTATCTCTTATTCCAGCTCAGGTAGGACCGTCTGCAGCTTTTAGGGGTGCTCCTCCATCAGTTCCGAGGACTACCCCATGAGTTCAGGGGATGCTACCACCACTGCCTCAGGGGACAGTTGATATGGCACAGTTCTTTGCCTTCATGCAGCAGATGATGGAGACTCAGCGGTGCCAGGCGGAGGATATGAGGCAGGGCATTGACAATGCACATCAGCTAGCCATGGTGGCAGTAGAGAAGGTGGCTGCCTAACAACAGGAAGGGCAGATACACTCATACCAGCCGAGGATTTCGGGTATTCTGGACTTCCAGAAGATGCGGCCACGAGACTTCAAGGATATCGAGGGTATCCTATATACCGACGACTGGATCGAGCATATAGAGGATATCTTTCGTCTCGCAAAGATACCAGCTAGGCTTCAGATAGAAGCAGCGGGCAGTCAGATGCAGGACCTTGCCCGCACTTCGTACCAGACGGACCCTAGGGTTGTTACCGAGGGGCAGACTTAGGAGGCTTTCAAGAAACTTTTCAAGGAGAAGTTCTTTTTCGACACAGCACTTGGTACTTTAGAGATGCAGTTCGAGAACCTGGTTCAGGGGAACCAGACAGTAGAGGAGTACGCCGGAGAGTTCTGCCGCCTGGGTATATTTTTGGAGGGCCTTAGCGAGACAGCAAAGGCTAGGAGGTTCAGGAAGGGCTTGGTTAAGGAAGTCAAGTCCTTGACCAAGAGCAACAGAAATGCAACTTTTAAGGAGATTCTGTTGGGAGCTATGGCAGAGGAGGACGACCTTGAATTGAAGTCGAAGAGAGGTCGTGATTCACATGGAGCCAGCTGCAGTGGAGGCCTGGCCAAGAGGCCCCATTATCAGCAGTAGCAGCATCAGCAGAAGCCTTTTCAGCAGAAGCAGTTTCAGCAGACACCTAGATGGTAGCTGGCCATCAGTTATACTTTTTGCAAGAAGCCAGGACTTGTGTGGAATGAGTGTAGGAAGAGGCTAGGCATGTGCATACTTTGTGGTACAGCAGAGCATCAGTTAAGAGATTGTCCTATGGATGCGGGACGTACAACTCAGGGCGAAGAAGCCAAGGCTCCGGCAGGACAGCAGAAGGGACCATTATCGACCCAGCAGCAGAAGTTTATCCAGTACCAGCAGCAAACCAGAGGAGGTCAGCAGGGGCAAGCTTTTGCCATAGCAGCTGAGGAGTCTGAGCTAGTAGGAGATCTTATAGCAGGTTCTGTTCTTATCGACTCTTTTCCTACATTCATATTATTTGATTCGGGTGCTTCATATAGCTTTGTGTCTGTATCATTTGCTGTTAGACACCAGCTTTCTTCTGAATCATTGCCTAGGACTTGTAAGATCACGACTGGGGGTGGCATTATCCTCGTCCGTGATGTTTGTAAAGATCGGAGAGTAGTTTTGGGGGGCCGAGAACTGGATGTGAGTCTGCTCGTAATGCCACTACCGAACTATGATATTGTACTCGGTATGGATTGGTTGAGCAGGCACCATGCCAGTATAGATTGTCGAGGTGGTAGAGTTCTTTTTAGTGTGCCAAGAGAGCCAGAGTTTGAGTTCACCAGACGGAAGGCGGAACAGAGCAACGGAGTTTTCTGTGGATTTTCAGCAGAGGAGCAGAGCAAGCCACATCCATTTATAGTTGAGTTTATGGATGTATTTCCAGAGTTGCCAGGGTTACCTCCAGACAGAGATATGGAGTTCTCTATAGACTTGTTCCTCGGCGCAGAGCCAATATCTCAACATGTCTATAGAGTGAACAATAGCGAGCATGTAGAGTTGAAGAAGTAGGTGGATGAGTTGCCCGACAAAGGCTTCATCCGATCGAGTTCTTCACCGTAGGGTGCACCTGTACTCTTTGTATCGAAAAAGGATAGGTCATTATGGATGTGTATCGACTTCAGGGCACTCAACAACCTCACGATCAAGAACAAGTACCCGCTGCCAAGGATCGATGATCTGTTTGATCAGTTGAGCAGAGCAAAGGTATTCTCCAAAATTCATCTGAGGTCAGGTTACCATCAAGTGAAGGTAAAGAAGAAGGATATTTCGAAGACAACATTCAGGACTTGGTATGAAAGTTTGAGTTCATGGTGATGCCGTTTGGGTTAACTAACGCCCTAACGGTGTTCATGAACTTGATGAACAAGGTGTTCCACCAGTACTTAGACAAGTTCATGGTAGTGTTCATCGATGACATCTTGGTGTATTCAAAGACGCCAGAGGAGTATGAGGAGCATTTGAGAGTGGTTCTGTAGACTCTCCGGAAGGAGCAGCTCTACGAAAAGCTCTCGAAGTGTGAGTTCTTCCTGGATCGAGTTAATTTCCTAGGTCATGTTATGACCGGGGATGGGATCTCAGTCGACCCGAAGAAGATCAGAGCAGTTGAGGCATGGACCGTACCGAGTTTAGTTGCGGAGATCAGGAGCTTTCTGGGATTGGCAGGCTACTACAAGAGATTTGTTCAGGATTTCTTCCGGATTGCAGAGCCATTGACTAGGCTGACCCGAAAGGACGCATAGTTTATCTGGTCAAAAGAGTGTCAAGTTACTTTTGATGATTTCAAGAAGCGACTGACGACAACCCCGATTTTGACATTGCCATCAGAATCAGGCAGGTTCACTATCTACAATGACGCCTCAGGAAAGGGTTTGGGTTGTGTCTTACAGCAGCATGAGAAGGTGATTGCCTATGCATCCAAGCAATTACGTCCGCATGAGAAGAACTATACTACCCATGATTTAGAGTTGGCGGCAGTTATCTTTGCTCTTAAGTTGTGGATGCACTATCGATACGGAGAGCGTATGGAGATCTTCACAGACCACAA
Source organism: Iris pallida (assembly GCA_029216955.1). Taxonomy (NCBI): domain Eukaryota; kingdom Viridiplantae; phylum Streptophyta; class Magnoliopsida; order Asparagales; family Iridaceae; genus Iris; species Iris pallida. Next base: position 6,542,040 of record JANAVB010037818.1, on the reverse strand, counting down.
GAGCTTGAAGTATGTGTTTACACAGAAGGAGCTCAACATGAGGCAGCATAGATGGTTGGAGTTGATGAAGGACTTCGACATTTCATTGCAGTATCATTCAAGGAAGGACAACGTGGTTGCCGATGCCTTGAGTAGGTATCCAGTAGCTATGTGTTTGACGATAGATCGTCACTTATTAACAGATTTGGAGAGCCTGGGGTCGAGGTGATTGTGCCAGGAGTTCAGATACAGATGTGGGGCCTTCATATTCAGTCGGACTTGATAGAGAGGATCAAGTCTGCTCAATTCGACGATGTTACTCTGCAGTATATCCGAGAGCAGGTTCGAACAGGATTGGTGGATGATGAGTTTGTTATTGCAGAGGAATGCGCATTAAGGCACGGTTCCATACTGTGTGTGTCTAGCGGAGAGCTTCAGAAGCAGGTTATACAGGAGGCTCATCGTTCTTAGTACTCTATGCATCCAGGTGCCAACAAGATATATAGGGATTTGAAGGAGCATGCATGGTGGTATAGGATAAAGTGGAAGGTAGCACGCTTCGTAGGCAGATGTTTAGTCTGTTAGCAGGTTAAGGCAGAGAGGCAGAGGCCAGGAGGACAGTTACAGCCATTGCCCATTCCAGAGTGGAAGTGGGAGCATATCACGATGGACTTTGTTTCTGGATTGCCGCGTACACCAGATGGGAAAGACGCAATTTGGGTCATCGTAGACAGGTTGACCAAATCAGCCCACTTTTTGCCATTTAAAGTGGGTACGTCTATCGAGAGGCTAGTAGAGATATATATGCGACAGATTGTCAGGATACACGAAGTTCCGATGAGCATTGTATCGGATCAGGGTAGTCGCTTTACTTCCCATTTCTGGCAGAGTCTGCATACTAGTTTGGGCACTCAGCTCAAGTTCAGTACTGCATACCACCCTCAGACGGATGGACAGTCAGAAAGGACTATTCAGACACTCGAGGACATACTGCAGACTTGTGTTCTAGATTTTGGAGGAGCTTGGGAGGATCACCTACACTTAGTGGAGTTTGCATACAACAACAGTTTTTAGGCCAGCATTGAGATGTCTCCATTCGAGGCAATGTACGGACGTAGATGTCGTACACCCTTATCTTGGGATGAGATTGGAGAGCGAGCTTTATTGGGACCTGAGATGGTTATTGACATAGCCTAGAAGGTGAAGCTCATCAGAGATCGACTTCGCGTGGCGTAGGACAGACAGCGGCATTGGGCCGATAGCCACTGAAGACCCTTGCAGTTTGAGCTACAACTTAGACTTAGGATTAGGATCTTGTTTGTTTTGTGATTTTTGTTTGATCATGTGATTGTTATAGTTAAGTTAAGACCATGTTTGTGCTAGGTTGGAGATCTGGTATTCCTGAGGGTATCTCCGACGCATTGTACTATTCGCTTTGGTAGAGGTGGAAAGCTTAGTCCGCGTTTCATCGGACAATTCGTTATCAGCGGAAGAGTCAGTGACGTGTTATATAGACTGGACTTGCCCCCTGAATTAGAGGGAGTCCATAATGTATTTTATGTGTCGTAGTTGAGACGGTATGTGGCAGATTCCTGCTATGTACTAGATCATTCCGAGATCGAGGTGGGCCCTACTCTTAGTTATCCAGAACAGCCTGTGAAGATTCTGGATCGACGGAAGAAGGTACTGAGAAACCAGATGATACCCTTGGTTCTCATAGCTTGGAGGCATCACTCTCCAGGTGAGTCTACCTGGGAGAGGGAGGATGAGATGCGCGAGCAATACCTTTATTTTTTTCAGTCTTGAGGTATGATTTTTCTATCCTTCTCATACATTCAGTTTTGTCTTTAATTTTGAGGATAAAATTATTTTAAGGAGGGTAGATTTGTCACACTCACTTCTTCTAATAGGGTATTTTAGTCATTGTGCATCATTTTGAATTTATTTAAAATATTAATTAAATTAATTGTTGTAAGATTTGGATTGGTGTTTTTATAGGACCAAGATGGTATAACCTTAGTCAACCTTGTTTAGAAGCCTAATAATGTAATTAGATTTATTATTGGCTTTTTAGATTTAATTTAGAATTAATACCTATATATATATATTTGCTTGTGAATGTAACCTAGGGAGTATTGAGTCAAATTAGGATTGACTTGAAAACTTTGGGTCAAACATGATACAAATCGACTCAAACAAACTTAGAATGACTTGAAAACTTGTACTTGACCTAAAAATTAGTAAACGGACTAGTTGACTTATAGTTGACCAGGTTTGACCAGAGTTGACCAAGGGTCGACTTTGACCTAGAAGGACCTAGAATCATGTAGAATTGCATTGTAGGCATTCCTTATGATATTTTAGACCTTGTTGTGAATTGTGGTTGCTTTAAATAGGATTACATCACTCCAGTTCAGTTACACTTCCTCATTAGCAGCTTGGATTGCCAAGCGAGTACATTCTCTGACCGTTTCATTCTTGTTTGGACATATTTACTTGTTATAGACTAACTAGTTTACTTGTTGCTGTCACGATAGTATCACGAATTAGTACTATATGGATCTGTTCATGCGATGTTATCCCCTCGGATATATAGGATATATTGTGCTTATGTACTTTATCATGTGAATTGTCTACTCATTGTATTCGTATTTATTCATGTATACTCATGTGACATTCATGTACACTCATGATCATATGAGCCTTCATGTATAACCCAGTGTTCATGTGGACTAGCTATCCATGGGACACACTACTTTTATGTGCAATAACATAACCTGGACAGATCCTTGTGTACTGATTGGGGCAGGAGGAGTATTTATTTGGTTATGTGATCTACACTCTAATCATGTACATCTCCAAACTAGATTTAAGTCACGTACATCTATACTCTAAGGGAATTAGGGTTAGGTAATGTTTAGATGTGTGGCTAAGCTTCCCTCTATGCAAATCAAGTTAAATTAAAGGCTCAAATTAAAACTAGGGTTTTTGCTTTACTAATATCTATACAAAATATCCTACTAACATAATATCTAAATATTTCTAATCTTGGCACTTAGTAGGAATGTTCTAATCCTGATTCTAACCTCAAGACTAATATAGATTAGGTTAAACTTCTAGGTCAAGTCTCAATTAAATAATTAGCACATATTTTATTAATAAAAATTCAACTTCACCAAAAAGTCAAAATGACCAAAATACCCTCAAACTAAAAAGTTGTAGTGACAAATCTACCCTCCTTAAAATAATTTTGTCCTCAAAATTAAAGACAACTAAACTGATGAGAATGATAGAAAATCATACCTCAAGGTCCAAATAGATAAGGGTATCGCTCGCACGTCTCATCCTCCCGCTCCCAGGTGGATTCTCATGGAGAATAATGCTTCCATGCGACACAAACCAAGGATATCGACTGGTTCCTCAGCACCTTCTCTCATCTATCCAGAATCTCTACAAGCTGCTCTGGATAGCTAAGAGTAGGTCCCACCACGACCTCAGAATGATCGAGTACATTGCTAGGTTCTGCAACGTACCGTCTCAACTACGATACGTGAAATACGTTGTAGACTCCCTCTAATGCATGTGGCAAGTCTAGCCTATATGATATGTCACCGAATCTTTCGCTGATAACGAAAGGTCCGATGAAGCGCGGGCTAAGCTTCCCACCTCCACCAAAATATATAGTACCACGTGTCGGAGAGATCCTCAAGAAAATCAAGTCTCCAACCTAGCACAAACAAGGTCACAAATTACTAAATAATCAAACATGATCAAACAAAATCACAAAAAATAACTCTAAATTCTAATCCTATCTCTAAGCTGTACCTCAAACTCCAAAGGTCTGTTGTGGCTATCGGCCCAATGCCGATGTCTGTCCGGTGCCATGCGAAGTCAATCCTGGATGAGCCTCACCTTCTCAGCTGCGTCCGCAACCATCTCAGGTCCCAATAAAGCTTGCTCTCCAATATTATCCTAAGACAAGGGGGTACGACACCTACGCCCGTACAATGTCTCAAATGGTGACATCTCAATGTTGGCCTGAAAACTGTTGTTGTATGAAAACTCTACCAAGTACAAGTGATCCTTCCAGGATCCTCCAAAATCTATGACACAAGTCCGCAGCATGTCCTCGAGTGTCTAAATAGTCCTCTCTGACTGTCCGTCTGTCTAAGGGTGGTACGCAGTACTAAACTTGAGCTGAGTGCCCAAGCTAAGCTGCAGACTCCTCCAGAAATGAAAAGTAAAGCGACTATCCCGATCTGAGACAATGCTCACCGAAACTCTATGTATCCTAAAAATCTGCCACATGTACATCTTTGTTAGCTTCTCGATAGACAAACACACTTTGAATGGCAAGAAGTGGGCTGATTTGGTCAACCTGTCTACGATGACCCAAATTGCATCTTTCCCTCCGGGTGTACGTGGCAATCCCGAAACAAATTCCATCATGATGTGCTCCCACTTTCACTCCGGAATGGGCAATGGTTGTAATAGTCCTCCTGGCCTCTGCCTCTCTTGCTTTACCTTCTGACAGATCAAACATCTGGCTATGAAGCGTGCTCCCTCCCGCTTCATGCCACTCCACCATACATGCTTCCTCAGATCCCTATACATCTTGTTGGCACCTGGATGCATAGAGTACTGAGAACGGTAGGCCTCCTGCATAACCTGAACCCGAAGGTCTCTACTGGGCACACACAGTCTAGAACCGTGCCTCAATGCACCATCCTCTGCAATGACAAACTCATCCACCAAACCTGCTCAAACCTTCTATCAGATACACCGCAAAGCAATATCGTCAAACTGAGTCGACTTGATCCTATCCATCAAGTCCGACTGAATCTGAAGACCCCATATCTGTATCTCCACTCTCGACACAATCACCTTGATCCCCAGGTTATCTAAATCTACTAGCAAGTGACGATCTGCCGTCAAACACATGGCCACCAGGTACCTGCTTAAAGCATCGGCAACCACGTTAGCCTTCCCTGGATGATATTGCGATGATATGTTGAAGTCCTTTATCAACTCTAACCATCTGTGCTGTCTCATGTTGAGCCCTTTCTGTGTAAACACATACTTCAAGCTCTTGTGGTCTGTAATAATCTCCACACGCTCTCCGTATAAATAGTGTTTCTACAACTTTCGAGAAAAGATGATTGCCGCCAACTCCAAGTCATAGGTAGGGTAGTTCTTCTCATGGGGACGTAACTGCCTGGAAGCATAGGCAATCACCTTCCCATGCTGCTGCAAAACACAACCCAAACCCTTTCCCGAGGCGTTACTGTAGATAGTGAACCCTCCTAATCATGTTAGCAATGATAAAATCGGAGCTGTTGTCAACTGCTTCTTCAACTCATCGAAAGCGACCTGACACTCCTCCGACCAAACAAACTCTGCATCCTTCCGGGTCAGCCTAGTTAATAGCTCTACAACCTAGAAGAAATCCTGGATAAATCTCCTGTAGTAGCCTATCAATCCCAAGAAGCTCCTAATCTCTGTAACTAAACTCGGTGTTGCCCAAGCCTCAACTGCCGTGATCTTCTTCGGGTCAACTAAGATCCCATCTCTAATCACAATATGACCCAAGAAGTCAACTCGGTCCAGAAAGAACTCATACTTCGAGAGCTTGCCATAAAGCTCCAACCTCCTGAGAGTCTGGAGAACCACTCTCAAGTGCTCCTCATGCTCCTCAATGGTCTTTGAGTACACCAAGATATCATCAATGAACACCACCACGAACTTGTCTAAGTACTGGTGGAACATCTTATTCATCAGGTCCATGAATATCGCTGGGGCGTTAGTCAACCTAATCGACATTACCATAAACTCAAACTGGCCATAACGCATCCTGAATGCTGTCTTCGGGATATCCTCCCTCTTCACCTTCACTTGATGGTAGCCTGACCTCAGATCAATCTTAGAAAATACCCGTGCTCCACTCAGCTGATCGAAGATATCACCGATCTTCGGCAGCATGTACTTGTTCTTGATCATAAAGTTGTTGAGTGCCCTGTAGTCGATACACATCCGTACCGACCCGTCCTTCTTCGGCACAAAAGGCACCGGTGCACGCCATGGTGAAGAACTCGATCGGATGAAGCCCTTGTCCTGTAACTCATCAACCTTTTTTTAACTCCACCAACTCGCTGTTGTTCACCCTATAGACGTGCTAAGATATCGGCTCTGCGTCGGGCACTAAGTCTATAGAGAACTCAACGTCTCTGTCTAGTGGTAGACCTGGCAAATCCTTCAGAAAGACATCCATGAACTCTACAATCAATGGATGTGGCACCGTCTGCTCCTCTACTGAAACTCTGCTCCGCCTGTCGTCTGGCTAATTCAAACTCTAGCTCTCCTGGCGGACAAAAAAGAACTGTACACCCGCAAAAATCTATGCTGGCTTGGTGCCTGCTCAACCAATCCATACCGAGTATAATATCATAGTTCGGTAATGACATTACGAGCAAACTCACATCCAACGCTCGGTCTTCCAAAATAACTCTCCGACCATTACAAATATTACTAACGAGGATGATGCCACCCCCGGTCATGATCTTGCAAGTCCTAGGCAATGATTCAAAAACAAGGTAGTGTCTAATAGCAAAAGATACAGACACAAAGCTGTGGAAAGCCCCAGAATCGAACGATGCATAAGCTGGAATAGAGTCGAGAAGAATAGTACCTGCGATCAGCTCTCCAATAGCCTCTGCATCCTCAGGTGCCATAGCGAATGCTCGCCCCTGCTGACCTCCTCTGGCCTGCTGCTGGTGCTGGATGAATCTCTGCTGCTGAGTCGGTAGCGGTCCCTTCGGCTGCCGTATCGGAGCCTTGGCTCCTGCTCCCTGAATTGCTCGTCCCAAAAATATGGGACACTCCTTCAGCTGGTGCTCCGCTGAACCATAGAGTAGGCATCTACCAAGCCTCTTTCTGTAGTTATTCTATCCATGAGCCGACTTCTTACAGAAAGTATAACTAATGGGCTACTATCTCGGAGCCTGCTGCTGAAGTTTCGGCTGCTGCTGCACCTGCTGGAAAGGTGCACGGCCCTGCCCCTAGAACTGATATGGCTGGAACGGCCATTGCTGGTGCTGTTATTAAAAATGAGGCCTCTTGGCCTGGCCTCCGCTGTCGCTGGCTCCATGGGTATCGCGTCCTCTTTTGAGCTTCAGCTTAAGATCATCCTCTGCTGCTATGGCCCCTATAAGTATCTCCTCAAAAGTGGCGCTCCAGTCACTCTTGGTCAAGGACTTGACTTCCTTGACCAACCCCTTCCTGAACCTCCTGGCCTTCGCCGTCTCGCTGAGGCCCTCGACGAATATGCCCAGACGGTAAAACTCTTCAGCATACTCCTCAACTGTCTGGCTCCCCAGAACTAGACTCTCGAACTGCATCTCTAAGGTGCCAGAGCTGTATCTGGAAAGAACTTCTCCTTAAAGAGCTTCTTGAAAGATCCCCAAGTTTGTCCCTCAGTACCCACTCTGGGTCCGTCTGATACCAGGTGCGAGCCAGGTCCTGCATCTGGCTGCCTGCTGCCTCAATCTGAAGTCGGGCTGGTATCTCCGTCAGCTGAAATATCTCCTTGATATGCTCGATCTAATCGTCAGCATATAAGATCCCCTCTGTGCCTCGAAAATCCCTCGGACACATCTTCTAAAACTCCTGGATGCCTGGCATCTTTTGCTGATACTGCTAGATTTGGCCACCCTACGTTTGCGCAGTAACACTCTCTATAGTCGTCATAGCCAAATGATGGGCATTATCAATGCCCTGTCTGAAATCGACAGCCTGGCACTGCTGTGCCTCCACCATCCCCTGGAAGAAGGTAAAAAGCTGGGCAGCATCGACCGATCCTGAAGGCGTCTGTTGCTGCTGTAACACATCTGGGATAACCGAGGTCAGCCTCCGAACAGGTGGAGGTACACCCCCAAATGCTTTAGAAACCTCGACATGATCCGAAATGAGGGGAGCTTCGGTCTCAGGGACTTGCTGAACAGGACGAGAGGTGGCAGACCTCTCAGTAGTATCCCCCGGGCCGAAGCGATGGGATCGTGTCTCCATAACCATCCCGAAGACAGATCAAACAAGAAATCAATTACTGAGAATGAAGCGATATCATCAAGGGAGGACAGTTTATTTCAAAGAAAAGCAAATAAATCAGTAAGAATTTAGATGGCAAGAATTTAGATAAGAGTTTTTTCTAAATGTGATTGAGTACCTTAAACTTATATACTATATCCTACTACAGGCTGTAGTGATACTCTAGTTTGAGTACCACTATGAAATGTAACCTGTATGGGCCACTACTAAAAATATATCACGACCCGCACCCAGTGTAGGGGCACTAGAAGTGGGTACGTCCAGTCTACACCGCAGTATCGGCGGTATAACGCTGTCCTAGGTCACATACATCTAACACAATATATAAGGTACCTGTACAGTATATATACTCCAATTGGAGGACAATACAGAAGTACAGCTCAATCACAATCTAAGGTAGAAAGTATGATATGATAGATATGAAATCTCAAATAAAACACAAACAAAAGGGGAAATAAGTCTAAGTGTCTAGACGACACAACAACATCCAAACATAATACATCTCAAAGTCTCAAATGACAATAATAAAGTAAGACAAAGCCTAACTAAACTAGTCTAGGCTGTGGAGGTGATATCATCAGCTAGAGCTGGGTCCTACTTAGAGTCCAGCTCGCAAGTGTCATCTAGGGCTTCTCCATAGTACGTAGTACAGAACTCCTCGGTGTCATCTGTAATATTTTCAACAGGTCCAATCAGGACAGGAACGAGTACAAAATCTCAACAGTTCATATCATGACAGGAATATAAAGCATGTAATAGAGTAAGATAAAAGAACCGCTGAAAGAAATATACATGAAAGAGAGAGATAATTGTACTGGAAATATCTACTATAAGTAAAGAACTACAAGTGACTAGTGGTTTAGAGTACAAGATAGGCATGTGAAATATATATATATATATATATATATATATATATATATAGCTGGAAGGCCTCCCGTCCTCTTTCGTTCGCGCTGGCCGGCCGCGCTCCTCCCCGCCGACCGTAAGCCCCCACTACCCTCCCCTCTCGCCTCCCTCCCCCTTCCCCGCCCTCCGCCTCTCCCGGCGCTCCCTAGCAGCCGCCGGGCCAGACGCGGGAGCTCCTTCGCCTCTCCGCCGGAGTCCCCTGACTCCGGGCCCAACCCTCCCCTGGCTGGGTACCCCCGCCTCCTTCATCGCCTCACCGCCCGTGCGCTGCGCCAGCGGGGGGCCCGAGACATCTCAAGCAGCACGCCCCCTCGTATTGCATGTTGCCCCTTCGGGCTTTGCGCCAGTCTACCCCTTCGATTCACGTGCCTTCGGGCAGCGAGCCACTTTCCTTGGGCTTCGTGCCCCCAATCCAAGGGCTGTGAGCCCACCCTGTTATAAAAATTTCAAAATTTCGAATCTTCAAAATTTTAAAATTTTACTTTTAGTTATTTTGCGTTTTCTACACTGCTTTCCAGAAAAAAAATAAAAAAAATATAGCTGGAATTTATACATGATTACACTACTGAGTTTATACATAATTATACTACTTAGAATTGTTCACATGACTATTTCTACTCCCACGTACCCCCAATCAATACACAAGGATCCAGACAAGTTATATTATTGTACATGATTATCACATGGGGGCTCATAAATGAGTGCACATGAAGTTATACATGAGGGCTCTGTGAACATGAGAGTACATGAATCATAAGAGTATACATGAATAGTGAAAGCACATGAGTACATTATGAAAGTGAAACGCATATGACATGATGTACCCGATGCTCCCGGGGGGATAACATCTCATAAATAGATCCATATAGTACCAATCCGTGTTACCTATGAGCACCCTAAATTTTGGGTTAATTTTTTTTTATTTTATTTTTAATTTTCTGATTGAGGGTAATTTTGAAATTTTGTGTTTATAATTATTTTAATAATAATATTTAATTCATGATATAATTTTAGGTGATTTTAAATTATTTTAAAATTATTTAAATCAATGACTTGTGGTTTTGACGTTTTGCTAGTGAAATCCTAGAGATTGTTTGACCTAGAGCCTAACCTTGTGATTATGATATTTTAATGTCATTTTTGGCCTAAGGATATTTTTGCATTTGACCTCTTTGAATTATTTTGATATTATTTTATTATTTACGATATTGTTTTGGGGTTATTTGAGTCGGGTTCGAATTTCAACTCAATCCGACTTGAAACGGGGACCCGGGGGTAGTTTGACTCTAGTGGGACCCAAACACTAGTTAGGCATGGCCCACATGATATTAATTTTAGTCCACATGATAGAAATATTTTAGTTAGAGGTTAGACTAATTATTATGGATAAGGTTAGTGTGATTAGAGACTTTAGAATGACTAATTTAGCCCCAACCAATTAGCCCTTTCCTAATACTCATAGAATAGGTTAGTAGGGGCTTTTGGACTTTTCCTAATAGGACAAAACCACCTTTATGGCCAGCCACAATAAGGATAGGGTTGAGCCTCCCATTTGTCATTATCCATCTATTTTTCTCTCTCTTGTTCTTCCCCAAATTCCTAGAGAGCAATTCCTAGCAATTTCTCCACCAAATCCTTCTATTTTACCACCAAATCTTCTTCTTTCCTTCTCCATTCTAGTCAAGGAGGAAGCTACCCAAGTTTGGGAGGATTCGAGCTCGTTCGTGTCCTTTTGGAATCTCTACGTGTCGGTGTCGCTCCGGGAAGGTTTTTCTTCGATTCGATCTACCGGGAGGTATAAATCCCTTCTTTTTTTCATTTTCTCATGCATATAGGTCTATTTTGAACCAATAGGAATGACCCCCATGGTTGTATCTCCATTTGTGTCTATTTTGTGTCCATTTGGAAGTCATATGAGTGTCCTTTGTGTTGTGGATGTGTTCTTGTTACATATATAGATTTATATATATATATTGTAATGAGAGTGTATCTATATTTATATATGTAATAAATGGTTCATGATGATTATATAATCAAGTTTGTGAGTGTGGTTCCTCATATTATTATTGCTATTATTGTTGTGGATAATTAGGATATATATTGTGTTTTCTTTTGGCTCAAACTATCTAAATCCGTCATAATTTTTATCCACGTTTTTAATTTCAGCCCTAACTTCGAAATGTCATAACTTCTAGCTCAAAGCTCGGTTTAATCTCCCATTTTTTTTAAAAGAAGCGTATTGAAGTTAGCTTTCCAAAAACATGTATTAATAGGCCTAATTCTTTCTATAACTTTCTGGAGAATTATTTGAGTGTCAGCTGTACGAAAAACAAACGCGTTCTCGGTGTTTTCGCGATTCCGGGAGTTTCCGGAAACAAAAACGCGATCCGTTTAAAGTTTCGGAAAGCTAACACATAGATCTATAACATACTTTAATTATAGAGTTTAATTCATGCTGAGATGGTACAGTATTCATTATTAGTAGGAGTTACTATTCGGCATATGCATTTTGTGCACCCTTGTGTGTAATATAATGTTCTATTTGATTTTAACCCATGTTATTGTATATACATTATGTAACTAAATAGAGAATGTAAGCATGAATATAATGTAATAATAGATGTAATGTATGCAATATACAAGTTAATGAGATGTAATGTTCTATGTTAACACAAATCCTATATTACCTCATGTACCCCCTTACACTATGTTGACACTATCACACTTGACACATTGTTTACTTACGCTTTGACACTCTTTGATATGTATACACTATGTATGCCCATTTAACCCTCACTTGCCCCTTTGCCATGTTCACATACACACACATAGCCTCTTAAATAAGTATTTATGAATATAGTTAACTTAGCTATGTATGTATATTATATATATGTTAGCATATTGTGTTGTAATATATAAGTTTATATAACCATTTGAAATGCCATGATTATAGACCTAATGTTGAATACTAATATATGCATATTTATATATGTGTAGACATATATAGCTTAAAGTAATAGATTACCTAGTGTATATCCAATGTGAATTCTTGCCTATTTGAGTATTGAATAATTGCATGCTATATAGAGTTGGGTGTATGTTGGCTTGTATAGCCTTGTATTGATGTGTGCTTGCTAGGATAGTCTTGGTTAGGCCTAGTAAGACTTACTGGGTTAGGACATGACCTAGTTTGACCTAGTTTGACTAGTGCAGTTGACCAGAGTTGACCAAGGGTTGACTTTGGCCTAGTTTGACCTCGATTCATGTAGAATGCATTGTAGTGCTTTATATTACCCTTCTGGACATGTTGTGACTTGTGCTGTTCTAATTAGGAGCCAGATACCTCTTCTCGGACAGTATATTTACTTTGAACATTCAGACATCAAGCGAGTATATTCTCTGATAGTTCTCTCGTTTATTTGTCAATTACTGTACTTCAGTTCTAGTTAGCTGTATGTGATTCTCTGTTACAAACACGTATTTTTATTTCTGAATCCATGTATACGACACACATACTTACTTGTCTTACCTCTATTATTCGAATCACCATACGAATCACCATACGAATCACTATTCGTATCACCTTATTCGTATCACCTTATTCGATTCACCTTATTAGAATAATGATTAGAATTACCTTCGACTCATCTTATATTAGACTCATATTGGGATTACACTCGACTTATATTGTACCATCTGAACTCATTATGTTACTCTAGTTCCGCTAGATTTTATTTTACAGTCTTTATTGTTATGATTTCTTCTCTTGTTTAGTTACTTACTTTCTTTGTACTTTATCTGTCTCTCCATACCATCACCTGAATATAAACTGCCATATTCATCAATACAACTGTCTATAACTGCTTTATAGTTCTCTGTCATTTACTTGGGTTTTCTAGATGAGATGTGCTCATTCCTGTCCTGACTGGACCTGTTGATAAATTTTATAGATAGCTTGGAGGTTGCCTGCTAGCCTAGAGGAGACACAGTAGAGATTGTATAGATAGTTATTTTAGTTGTCTTGAGTTGTATTTACTTATGGATTACTGTATTTGAGTTTTGAGATGTATTTCTAGGATTATGTATCTTAGACACTTAAACTTCTATCTCCTGTATCTCTTTTGGATTTCATGTTTATCTATCTTTATCATTCTACCTTAGATTGTGATTGAGTTGTACCTCTGTGTTGGCCTCCTTATGGAGAGTATTCATATTATGCTAGTTATAGTTCATTACCTAGAACAACGTTCTACCGCCGATACTGCGGCGTAGGCTGGGCATTGTTACGTACTCGTACCCTCACGGTGGGTGCGGGTTGTAACTTCACTGTTTCAATCGAAGTTTTTAGAAGTGTGAAACTGAGATTCACTATTAATAGTTGAACCCTGGAAATTAATTTCCTGTTCTTTAAACTAAAATGTTGATGTTGTTTAATGATTAAATAGATCTTAAATATCTTGTTTAGATCTCTGTTACACTAAGTGACACATTTGTTTGGGTTTTTGGATGATGTTTGGGTTCGAAATTGTGTAGAACAGTGAAGTGAGTCTCTGATACCTGATACTGTCTTTTTCCAGTTTTTTCCAACAGTTTAAATTCTTATTCCTGTATGTTTTCTCCATTTAAATTGAATCAACATGTCATGTAATATGTTAGATAGGTATTGGTGACATTCTCGTACCCTCACAGTGGGTGCGGGTCGTGACACGTTTTTAGTGGTGGCCCATGCAGGTCCAGTTTATGTAGTGGTATTCGAACTAGAGTATCGCTACAGCCTGCAGTAGGATTAGGATACATATATTGAAGGTACTCAATCACTGTTAGGATTCCTTGAAAGATTCCTGGGACGACCCTTGAGAATCTTATTGAACTTCGATTTGAATCATTTTCCTTTCTTTGTTGCTCTCACTCCTTGATTATTGAATTTGATTTGTTGGATCGTTGTTGATTTGAATTTTCCTATCGAGATGAATTTTTATGGCCTGAGTTACGATATTTTCTGATAACATATGACGACGGGAATACAGGGATGGTAAAACGTCTACTTGGTTATGGAACCTGGAGTTTATCGCAGCTATATTAGCTGGCGTGGCAGAAACATAGAGACCTGACTTCGGATGTACGTATCTTGGTTATGAGATTTGGAATTCCTCGCAGCTATACTAGTCGGCATAGCGAGAATTCCAGACGACATGATTATAGAGGTGCATGCCCCTGTTATGTACTCTACCGTTTATCGCAGCCTTGCTTACTAGCGTGGCGAGGACTCTGAGTATCATGATTTTTGGACAGACGCATATGATTATCAGATTGTATCTTGGAAAGGTTCTTAAATATATCGTCTCTCTTTTTATTCCAGTTATTATAAAATGTTTCCATCATCAAATAATTTAGGAGTAGAGATCTTCTTAGCTTTATAGAGCTTATGCATATGTAGTTCTTTCTTAGTGTGATGATTTGATGACTTGTGATTAGGCCCTTGTCTTAGGATGATAGTATAGCCTGGCTTTAAATAGTGATTTTGTAGCTGGTTCTCCTTTGTTTATATTTACTAGTTTTTCAGCCTTGATGATTGATTTATATTTTATTTCTTTTCTTTTCTTTCAGTATGGCACCCATGACCCGAGCCCATCGCCAGAGAGTCTTCCTTCATCTCCTGTCGTTCAGGAGAGAGCTACGGCTTTGCCTGAGATCGAGAGCCCTTCCCTACCCTCTGTACTCCCTACTGTACCACCCGGGGGTTTGCTACTTGATGCAGCCCATGTGTTTGTATTTTTCCAAGAAAGGATGATGGAGTCACAAAGAGCTCATGAGGAGGCCATGAGGGAGCAAATCTAGAGGTTGCTACGTCTGCGGGACTCTGTGCTTCTAGGAAGAGAGCCTAGCTCCAAGAGGGCGAGGAGCAGTACCCAGTCCTACCCAGAGTCTGAGGAGTACCCATTTATCCAGCCTATATTATCATACCCAGCCCAGTCTCCTGTCCAGCAGAGGCCAGCTGAGCCGGAGCCTATCTGTGCCTACTGTAAGAAGTCTGGACACAAGCAAAACAACTGTAGAAAGAGACTAGGATTGTGCCTAATCTGTGGTTCAGCTGCACACTGGATGCAGCACTGCCCTGCAATACCTGCCCCAACCAGGGCCCTGCTTCCAGGAGGGAGTTCTGGTTCTCAGACCTAGCTGGAGGTGAGTTTGACCTAACCTTAGTATTCCTTTTTGAGAATTTTGATGCATCCCTTGCTTGTATGTTTTGATACCTTGTGATTGCCTAGTACTGTAGCATGGTTGGTATAACTAGAAGAGACCACAGACTGATATTGCATGCCATGACCCCATAGGTTGCACTTTTCAACTATATGATTTAAGATAGATTCTGAGACTATGATTGCTGGAGGTTTAACCTAGAAGGCCTGCTACCATCTTAATTTCGAGGACGAAATTTTTATAAGGTGGGTAGGATTGTAACACCCAGTTTTTCCAAATAAAGGTATTTTGGTCATTTTCAAAATTTTAGAATTTAATTTGAATTATTATTATTATTATTATAATTATTGTGATTTTTGAGTGATTTTTTTAGAATAATTGTTTTTGGTGTTTTAGAGACCTTGACTTAAGTTGACCTTGTAGACTAACCTAGTGGCTAACCTAGGTCTTGACTAAGAGATTAGGATTTGAGAACCTGGGTAGACTTAAGTTCATGAGGATGAACTCATTGGGATTAATTTGGTGAAATTAGGAATTAGTTTGGTCTAAGAATGGCTTGTGAAGTCACAAGTCATAACCATGACTTAAACTAATTAGGACTCAACCAACTAGCCAAAACCCTAGATCTAAACCCTATGGCCAGCCACATGACAGCCCCTCCCTCTATAAATACTCTCCTAGGGATTAGGGCTAGCCTCTCTCTTAGGGTTCATCAAGTTTTTAGAAAAGGGGTAAGTTCCATCTTCACAAATTCATAGTAAATCCAAAATAAGTCCTTTTTCCTTCAAACAAATTCCTATAGGCTCTAAATATTGTGCTCTTGCTGTTGGGATTGAGTTTTGACAGGGAGCAAACAATTTGGGAAGTTTTTGGTGCTTTGAAGGATCCTCTTCTTTGGAGCTTTTTGGAGCTTTGGACACCTATAGGTATAATCTCTATTAATGCTCCTAAAATCCTGTAAAAATCATTTTTAGGGTCCCCTAGCCCTCACCCAACTGTAGGGAAGACCAACCCTAAGGTTTGGTCTCGTTTCGTGTCCGAATCGGACACGTATCAGAGACCAGTCTAGGTACTCGACGAAATGTCCCAAAGGACTGTTCAGTCGAGATTTCGAAATCTCTTTGATCAGGAAACTAGATCTAGGTGTCGTCTAGGGTTCCCATGTGTCGTGTGCTGTTGTTCGTGTCGCGTCGTGTCGTGGGGAACACGGGACACGCGTGTGTGGGTGTGTGCGTGCGGCACTGTAGCTCCCCTGCTACTCGGGGGCTACTGCGCGCTGGATACGCGATGCCGACACTAGAAAATTAGTATGGTGATAGGTTTCATAACTGACACGAGGCTCGCCAAGTTTCACGAGTCCTCGTATCGTGTCGGACACGATTTTCAGTGTGCACAGGGAATGGCTGTGTGCGTACGTGAGCAGTGTGTGTTTGGTTGTGTTAAATCGTATTTAAATGATTTTTTAATGTTGTTTAATGATTAAATAGATCTTAAATATCTTGTTTAGATCTCTGTTACACTAAGTGACACATTTGTTTGGGTTTTTGGATGATGTTTGGGTTCGAAATTGTGTAGAACAGTGAAGTGAGTCTCTGATACCTGATACTGTCTTTTCCCAGTTTTTTCCAACAGTTTAAATTCTTATTCCTGTATGTTTTCTCCATTTAAATTGAACCAACAAGTCATGTAATATGTTAGATAGGTATTGGCATTCGTTGGCTTGGGGAATGTGTATGTAGAATATTCACAGTTGGGTTGTTTCAGCATGTGTGAACTTTGGGGGTTTCCTGTGTGAAGAGCAGGATTTAAGTTCCTAGTGTATGTTTCCCATTTGATAATTTCCATGTTACATTGTTCTTCAATGACTTAAATCCTAGTCTAATTGATTGTTGATTCATTCCACTATTTCCCTGATTTTGTTCACTCTTAACTGGAATTAATTCACTGTCCCTGTTTTGCTATTTTTCCAGTTTTAGCAAATGAGTTTTAGCAGTCCTTAAACCTTCCTAACACAGTTAATTACATGTTTTTAAACCCTTATGTGTTCACCTATCTATCACATGCATGTATGAGGTCTTTGGGATCATTTTGATGTGGGATTGGATTCAAGAAATCTGAGTTTATTGGACAGTTAACCTGGGAATATTGAAACTGAGTTCTTGTCCACTGTTAGATATTAACCTGAGATTGTTATCTTAATGATTAGTTGTTCACTGTTAATTACCTGCTAAACTGAAATATGAGAATTCATATGGAGCATGTTAATGTGATGTACAAATCTGAGTTTTACTTGATTGATTACCTGGGTGTTATGTGTAAACTGAGAATGGATTTAATATATATTATTGGACTGTTACCTAGGCATTCAAGAGTTCTATTACATGTGTTAACCTGTGATACCATGTTTAACTAACCTGAGTTTGTTAAATGACACTGTAAACTGATTTCCCCTCCTTTTATTAGCAATGATGTTTCTACAAAACCTGGTTTTGAATGTTCACAAACCTGAGAAGGTTTTTACCATATTATTAGAGTGTTCACTGCTTCTTTTCTTGACTGCAATGTGTTTTTCTTGAACCTGGTTTAGCTTGTGTATGGTTCTCTTTGAATTGAATTGTTTCCCCTTTGGTATTGACTGATATGTAGGTTAACTAGTAACTGATATCTGAGTTGGGGATCTTATATATATGTTGGTTTGTTTCCTTCTTTTTGGGATCATTAAAAATCTAAAATGTTGATGTTTGGTGCAACTGATTTTTGAACTATTGATTCACATATCAATCTGAGTTTTTCCTGTGCACTGCTATGTTGGTTACTATTATTGCATCCTGGATTGTTGTGTTCCAGTTTTCGAAAACTGGGAAGTTTATGAAGTTAACAGTTTTGAATTCTTCTATGTTATGTGTATTTTCATTGACAGTGATTCCCTCTTATTTACATCTCAATTCCTGTTATGTATCAAACCTGAGAATGTATTTTCAAACTGGGATTTGATTTTATGCTCAATGTACCTATGTCTGTTTCTCACTGATTTTCTCCCTATTGACACCCTCTAGCCTAACACTCTATACACACATATTTCATTTCTGTCATTATTCTCTCTTGACACACACCAATGTTCTTGTCACACACCATCTAACAACACACACACTCTTCATTTTAATTCCTGCATATTTCCTGTACACATGACACACACAACTCTTAATATGTTCACTGTCACATGATCATACCTGTACACCCTGATTATTAGCCTATTTTCCCTGCATGCTGGTTCACACACTTTGCACTGCATTTTCTGCTCTCACATACATTGTTTTCCTGCATATTTATAATTCCTGCATATATTGGCATGTTGTACACTCCCACCACTGTCCTCTTCTTCATTTACTTGATTTTCCTGCGTACATATCCTTGTAGACAAGTATACACATGTTTCCTTTTCTTCACTGATTGCACTGCTCTAACACTGACACACACATACACAGTGCTTCCCTTCACTGCTATTGTTCCTGCACACATTCCTCCTCACTGTCTTGCTTTCCTATACACTGTTGGTACAGCCACACACAAACACACACATGTATTCCTATCTTCCTTTTCCTGCCTCTAGTTCAGTCTATATATATGTATTTATATATATGTAAGCTAGTTTAGGCTTTGAGACATATATGTTCCTATATGTATGAGCGTGTATATATATATATATATATATATATATATATATATATATATATATATATATATATATATATATATATATATATATATATATATATATATATATATATATATATATAAAATATATATATATATTCCTATGCTAGTCTAATGCTTAGCCTAGGGTCTTTAGGATGTGTAGACTAATGAATGTGCATATTTTGTGTAGTGTGATGTATATTGTGGTATACTTAGACTTCTATATATATATTGGTATAGAGAGTGATAGGTTTAAATACAGGAATTTACTTGTTTAGACTAATATAGACTAGTGTAGTCTAATTAGGTAGACTAGTTTAGACTTAATTAGACATGGTTGACCTAGTTTGACTTCTAGGGCTGACCAAAGTTGACCAAGAGTTGACTTTGGCCTAGATTGACTTAGAATCATGTAGAATGCATAGTAGGACTCCATTTTACTATTCTGGACTTGTTGTGACTTGTGCTGTTCTGTTTAGGAGCCAGACACCACTCCTTGGACAGTACGATTCATATCGGACACTCAGATACAGGCGAGTATATTCTCTGATCATTTCATATCCTGCTTAGAATTATTTCCTGCAGTAGATTACTTTACTTGTACTGTCACGACGGTCACACGGATTGGTACTATATGGATCCTTTCTTGAGATGTTATCCTTAGGGAGCATCGGGTACTACGTGTTCTGTGCGTTTCACTTACATGGCGTATCACTATGCTCTTGGTTCACTTGATTACTTGTGACACGTACCCTCATGATCACAGAGTCTCTTGAATCCTACACAGTTGGGTAACCCCCAGACTCCCCATTTATGGGACATCCATGTATCCTCCTTCGCGGGCCTTGCATGGAATCATATAACATAACCTGGCTGGATCCTTGTGTATTGATTGGGGGTACGGGGGAGTAGAAGTGGACAAGTAAATAATACACCAGTAGTTTCTTCATTGAATCATTCCGTAGTGTCTTCATTGAATCATCCCAGGCCATTTACATGTTCATGTTGTACTCTGACTCACTAGTCACTGCTAGTTCTCTATGTATAGTAGATATTTCTATTACAGTTCTCTCTCTGTTTTTATACTGCACTTCTTTCAGTACTTGTATCTTACTTTACTGCATGTTCATATTTTCTAACCTGCTATGAATTGTTGAGATGTACTGTGCTCGCTCCTGTCCTGACTGGACCTGTTGAAAATATTACAGAGGACGAGGAGGAGGCCTGGGAGGATACCTTCTTCGGATAGCTCTAGCTGAGGACTTCACCCTACTGCCTAGACTAGTTTAGTTAGGCCTTATCTTATTTTCATGTTGTCTTGAGTCTGTTTAGCTAGTCTTTATTTCTGTTCAGAGATGTTGAGTTGTATATATTCTTTCTTTCAGCAGCTGAGATATGTACTCTGGATATTTGCTGGAATATTATCCTAGACTTTTCTATATTCAGTATTTCCATGAGTTCTATATCATATCGTGTTTTCTTCCTCCTTAGTTGTGATTGAGTTCATTTACTGCTTAATATTATATTACTAGATGTATGTTGACCTAGGACAGCGTTCTACCGCCGACACTGCGGCGTAGACTGGGCGTTGTGACGTTCTCGTACCCTCACAGTGGATACGGGTCGTGACACATTTTTAGTGGAGAAAACATACAGGAATAAGAATTTAAACTGTTGGAAAAAACTGGGAAAAGACAGTATCAGGTATCAGAGACTCACTTCACTGTTCTACACAATTTCGAACCCAAACATCATCCAAAAACCCAAACAAATGTGTCACTTAGTGTAACAAAGATCTAAACAAGATATTTAAGATCTATTTAATCATTAAACAACATCAACATTTCAGTTTAAAGAACAGGAAATCAATTTCCAGGGTTCAACTATTAATAGTGAATCTCAGTTTCACACTTCTGAAAACTTCGATTGATACATGAACTTGACATTTCGAAAACCTAAATTAAACCACATAATTTAGAAATCAAGTATATAGGGGTGTTAACCATATGTTAACGTGTCTAGGGAGTGTATTCGTGTCCATTTACATGGACACGAGGTTTCCAAGAAATAAATCGAAAACATTATCAGGACTGTGCATAGGCTGCATCGTGCACAGGTGCAATGCGATCTAGGGACTCATGTGTCGACCCTCGAGCCTCGTGCTCGTGTCCAACCCTAGGGTAGGTATAGGGCTAGGGACACAAGTGTCTGTATCGGGTCTAAAGTGTTTCGTGACCGAGTTTAGTGTGCGTATCAGTGTCACAAAAAACGCGTGCACAGCACTGTACAAAATCAGTGCAGGCCCAATTTCTTCGTGCACACTAAACGAGAAGCCGAGAAAATTTACAAGTGTCGTGTCAGTCATGAGGACAACGTGTGTGTCAAGTTTCATGTCTTGAATCGCCGTGTCGTGTCCGCTAGGACACGCGAGCAGCAGGGCACTGCACGACAGTATCGTGCAGCGTGTCCGACCCAGTTTTGGACACGAAAACAGTGTCAAATCAAACACAGTCTCTTGCAAAATTAATCCTCATATATAGGGCTATAGATCCATGAAATCAGTTTCAAAAATGGTTATAAAAATATTGGTTTAGGCATTTCATCGAACACCATGCACAGGACACTGATACGTGTCCAGATTGGACACGAAATGACACGAAAACTTAGGGTTTCCTATTTCTACTGTTAGGTTAGGTCTAGGGCTCCCTAATGATGCAAAAATCTCAGGATTCTATGGTGAATATGGGAAATTACCTCTAGGTATCAAAATCCTCCAAAAAAGCTCTATGAGTGATGTTCTTCACAATGGTGAAACTCCTCCAAAGCTCCCCAAATCTGAGAACACTTGATGCCAACAGAAAGTAGGAAGAATTTAGAACCCAATGCAATTTGTTTGGGTTAAAAAGGAAATAAAATGGATTTACTAGGATTTATTGAAGATGGAAAATTACCTCTTTCTAAAACTTGACAAGAACACTTAATGGAGGCTAGCCCTAACTTTGGGAGGGTATTAAATAGGATGGGGGAGGCTAAGTGTCCAGCCATGGGCTGATTAGGGTTAGGGTTGGTTCATGGTGAGTGGCTAAGGATGGTCCAACAAATTCTAGGCATTCCTATTGGTTCAATGTCATAGGCTAATTTCTCATAAATATCTTAGAGTAAATATCTTCCTATAATATCTAGATATTAGGAATCATCTCATGACTAGTTAACCTAACCATTCAAGGCTAATCTAGATTAGGCTAAGTTATAGGTTAAGGCTCCACTAAAGGACTAGCACAATATTTAATTAATATAAATGACAAATTCACAAAATTGTCAAAATGACCAAAATACCCCTAGACTAAAAAGTTGTAATTAGTCATCATAATCACATGACTAGGCTCTCTTGGTCATGGTTAGTCTCTAGGCTTAGCAAAACTAGAGTTTAACTAGTTAACCATCAAAATCACAATTCAACATTTTAAATAGTTTTAAAATAATTAAAAATCATCAAAAATCATATCATGACTAAAATAATCATTAATAAATAATTTAAAATACAAAAGTTCAAAATTACCCTCATTTGGAAAACTGGGTGTTACAAGTCTACCCCCCTAGAAGAATTTCGTCCTCGAAATTAAGATGATCGTACTCCTGCTAGGTCAAACCCCCAAATCAAACAAGGTCAAAATAATATGCAAAACTCTGTCCTACTGGTCGTGATTCCACAGTCTTGAACGGGGTAACTACGCTTTCTAGCATATCACAAATATATCCTGGCAGGTACTAATGGAAATCACACATGAAGGTGGGAGAGAAGAACATGAAGACGAACCTTCTAACCCATCACCTACAGCGTCAGTCTTCTCGACTGCCATAGCAAAAGCTCTACCCCTCTGGTGCTGAGCTACAGGTGGCCTAGCTCCCTCTCTCTGATCCTGTGCTCCACGAAGTTGGGGTGCTGTGGGGCAATCCACTATCTGGTGAGCGTCGGATCCACAGAATAGACAAACCTTCAGCCTCCTCCTACAAGACTCCCAAACATGCCCTGCCTTCCTGCAGTAGGCACAAGTCGACACCCCGCGGTCCTGTCCTCTATGCTGATGCTGTGCCTGCTGCACTCTCACTGGTGCCTGTGCCTGCTGAGCCTGCACATGGGGCCTCTTGGCCTGACCCCCGCTGCTGCTACCTCCATGGGAGTCTCGCCCCCTCTTGAGCCTAAGCTCAAGATCATCCTCTGCAGCTAGAGCGTCCACTAGGATCTCCTCAAATGTAGCGCCGCGGGCGTTCTTGGTGTAGGACTTGACCTCCTTTACCCAGCCCTTTCGGAACCTCCGGGCCTTCGTCGTCTCCGACAAGTCCTCCATAAATCTACTCAGGCGGCAGAACTCTCCTGCGTACTCCTCCACGGACTGGGTCCCCTGAACTAGGGCCTCGAACTGGGTCTCGAGGGCTCCCAGTGCTGCGTCTGGAAAGAACTTCTCCTTGAACAGCTTCTTGAATGCTGCCCAAGTCTGTCCTGCTGTGCCAACCCTCGGGTCGGTCTGGTACCATGTACGGGCCAGATCCTGCATCATACTGGCCGCTGCCTCTATCTGGAGCCTCGTCGGAATCTCAGCCAGCCTGAAGATCTCCTCCATATGCTCGATCCACTTATCGGCATACAGGATCCCCTCTGTCCTTCGAAAGTCTCTCGGGTGCATCTTCAGGAAGTCCTGGATGCCCTTCTCCCGTGGCTGGTACGGCTGCGGGGCTGTCGCTAGCTGAGCTACGACTCTCTCCACTGCCGTCACTGCCAGCTCAATGCCTCTGCTGAGCTCTGCCGTGTTCCTCTGCTGCTGGGTCTACTGACCCTCCATGTACTGTCTGAAGAAAGCCAACAGCTGAACGGCGTCAACTGTCCCTGCAGGTGGCTGCTGATGCTGCTGCTGAAACGTCTCAGGAATGACTGGGGTTGTCCTCTGAACAAGTGGAGGCATACCCCCAATGGCTACAGCAGCTCCTGTCTGATCAGAAATAAAAGGTGCTACAGTCTCAACAGGCTGCTGCAATGGACGAGAGGTGGCAGACCCCTCTCCAGCGGCTACTGTACCAGAGCGATGTGATCGTGTCTCCACCATCCTGAAGACAGATCGAAAAGGAAGTCAATACTGAGCAGGAATCGATAAATCAAAGGAGGACAGTTTATTGCAAGGAAGACAAGTCAGTAAGATATGTAGATGGCATGAATTGAAGCAGAATTTTTTCGTAACTGTGATTGAGTACCTTTCCGTTAAAGCCTATCTCTCAATCCTATCGCAGGCTGTAGTGATACTCTAGTTCGAATACCACTACATAAACTCGACCTGCATGGGCCACCACTAAAAACGTGTCATGACCCGCACCCTAGAGTAAGGGCACGAGAAGTGGGTACGTCCAGCCTACGCCGCAGTGTCGGCGGTAGAACGCTGTCCTAGGTTACTATCTAATCAACAACTCACGCAACTATATAATGTACTTGTCAAATCTCAACTTCGAACGGAGGATAAGTATAGATATAATGAAACTCAATCACAGTCTAAGAACGATAAGATAACACAGCAGTTTATAACTAAAGACAAACAACAACATTTAAAAACTACTAAAATAATAATATCTCAAACATACTCAAATACAAACTCGTATCTCAAGTTATTACAATACAAATTCTAAAACATGAAAACTAAACCAAGTCTACTAGCTAGTCTCCCGATCACTCCTGAGTGTCGGGGCCATAGGTAGCTAAGCCATCTCCTGCTCCAAAGCAAGTAGGGCAAACGTCCTCAGGGCAGTCATCTGTAATATTTTCAACAGGTCCAGTCAGGACAGGAATGAGCACATCTCATCCAGAAAATCCAAGTAATGACAAATACTATAAAACAGTCATAGCCAGTTATATTGATGATAATGGCAGTTTTATACAGGTAATGATATAGAGAAATAGCAAAGGTACAAGGAAGTAAGGTAATGAAATAAAAGAAGAATGATGGCAAAGAAGACTGTAAAATAAGATCTAGCTGAACTAGGGTAACATGTTATAAGTCCAGTTTGTACAATGTAAGTTGAGTGTAATCCAATGTGAGTCTAATACAATTGAGTTTAGTAAATAATTCTTGTACATGATGATTCTAGTAGATGATTCTTCTCAATGATTTGAGAGAAGTGGTTCTTGTAAGATTCTTGTACACTAATCCTTGTAGGTGATTCTTGTAATGAGTACGGCATATCGCATGCTCGGCCAAGCGGTGATGGCTATCGTTCTTGTAATACGGCACATCGCACGCTCGGCCAAGCGGTGATGGCTATCATTCTTGTAATACGGCACATCGCACGCTCGGCCAAGCGGCGATGGCTATCATTCTTGTAATACGGCACATCGCACGCTCGGCCAAGCGGCGATGGCTATCATTCTTGTTTGGTGATTCTTGTTGAATACGGCACATCGCATACCGGGCCCAGCAGCGATGGCTATCGTTCTTGTAATGATGATTCTTGTATGATTTATACATTTAATACTTGTAGGTGTTTCGAGTAGATGAGTCTTGTGAGTGATTCGAGTAATAGGGTTAGACAAATCAAGTACATGTATTGCAAATAGATGAATCTAAACTATTAATACATGTTGTGACAGAGAATCAAATAGAACTATACTAGAACTGAATCACAGTAATCATCAAATAAATGAAGGAACTATCAGAGAATGTACTCGCCTGATACTCTGAAAAGAGTAATATAATATCAGATGTCTGCACCGGAGTCACAATGTCCTAAATAGAGCAGTATGGATTATGACATGTTTAAAATAAGGTGAATGAAATCTACGATGCAATCTACATGATTTCTAGGTCAATCTAGGTCAAAGTCAACTCTAAGTCAAACATGGTCAACTGTCTAGGTCAAACTAGGTCCAAGTCGAACTTTGGTCAACCTTGGTCAACTCTGGGTTAAGCCAAGTCGACATCTAGGGTATTGGTCAACTCTCTAGGCCACTAGGTCAACACTAGGCCTAAACCAAGCCTACTAACTAACCCTCAAATTTAACACTCACTCAAGGACACACTATGAACCACATTCACCTAGCAATATATATACATTCATAGGTATACACTCAAACCTATATTCATAACATTAACATTGCCTACATTGCATATATCATTATATATATATATATAGAGAGAGAGAGAGGCAAGGAAGGGGGCATGAGGAGTGGTGTGGTGTGTGTGTTAAAAGGGTATAGTGTGAAGAGGGTTCTCAGGATTGTATTTGTAACAATTGTATTTGTAACAGTGTGAGTGTGTGTGTATGTGTGGCTGAACAATGTGTAGGAATGTGATGTGAAGAGTGAATGATGTGAGTGAGTGAACTAAGTGTCAAGACATGTCAAGAAGACTGCATAGGTAATACCATGTATGCCTGTCCAATGTTAGTGAGGGTGAAGACTGAATTTAGTGAAAACAATTGATGTTTCAATTAGGTTCTCAGGAACTATAGACAGTTTTATTTATGAAAGTTTAACATATCATTCTCAGTTCAAAAAGGAAAAATAAACAGTGCCAATGTGAGCCATGTGGTGTGTGTGTGCTGTGATATCAAGAGTGCAATTAATCTCAGTTAACAACACATTCTCAGGTTTTCTAAGGATTGAATCTCAGGATTCATTTATGAACCAAACCCATCATTCCCTCTACTCTATATTACAGGTATCAAATAGATTCAAAAACCCAAATCCCAATCTCATGTTTCAATCCTGAAACCTATCTCAGGATTCTCAGGTTATTAAGTCTCAGTGTTCATGATAACTCAGGATTTATAGTTTAACAATGAATTTAAAAAAACCAAACATCAGTGTAATCAGTCCTTATGCTCATTGAAACCCAATGTATCCAATTCATCATCTGGACTTGGACAGGGCCTCACTTGCCTGTGCACTCTAGTGCACAGGTCTCACCAATACCCTCCCTATCTCACTCCACTGCTGCTGCCCTTGAAGGGGCAGCCTACTGCCAAGGTACAGGGACTGAAATACCTGGTATTGATGAACTAGCATCTAACCCATATGGCTATCAAATTCTGAAATTCAGGGGGGGGGGTATAGGCATACAACCTGAGAATACATTCAGGGACTAAACCAAGTTCTCAGGTTATTTCCTAACAACTAACATGTATCAAAATCTTAAACTAACATAATCAATCAAATTCGAAAACCCCTTTGATACTAGTTGAACCCAAATGTATAAGAATTAACATTGAAAATTTAAAATAGTTAAAGGGAAGGGAATCCATTCTCAAGAAATTCATACTGTACATCTCAGGATTCTAAGTGCACTCAGTGTCTTGTGTGTGAGGAGTCCTGTGTGTGGATGACAGGAATTCTCAGGAACTACATCTAATAACAGGGAATCAAACCCACTACCCAAATCCTAATCTCAGTATTTCTATTTCAGATTTCAGTAATCAACTAAAACCCAACCTATCAATTCGAAAATCCCTCCCCCTTCAACTTGATAATATCAACTAATCATGAATCACTAAAAGTGTATTAATACATTGTATAATAATTTAACGTGGCCAAAAAGAAACATTCAAAATTAGTTTTTTTAAAGAGAATGAAGGTTCAGGATGTTCAAGTCCTGAAACTGTTATCAGTTCACATCCCAACTTATCATGCAATCCAACACTCACAGTAAACTACCACACATGTGTATGAATCAACATTGCAAATTAACATCAACATTTCAGTTTAAAGAACAGGAAATCAATTTCCAGGGTTCAACTATTAATAGTGAATCTCAGTTTCACACTTCTGAAAACTTCGATTGATACATGAACTTGACATTTCGAAAACCTAAATTAAACCATAGAATTTAGAAATCAGGTATATAGGGGTGTTAACCATATGTTAACGTATCTAGGGAGTGTATTCGTGTCCATTTACATGGACACGAGGTATCCAAGAAATAAATCAAAAACATTATCAGGACTGTGCATAGGCTGCATCGTGCACAGGTACAATGCGATCTAGGGACTCATGTGTCGACCCTCGAGCCTCGTGCTTGTGTCCAACCCTAGGGTAGGTATAGGGCTAGGGACACAAGTGTCTGTATCGGGTCTAAAGTGTGTCGTGATCGAGTTTAGTGTGCGTATCAGTGTCACAAAAAATGCGTGCACAGCACTGTACAAAATCAGTACAGGTCCAATTCCTTCGTGCACACTAAATGAGAAGCCGAGAAAATTTACAAGTGTCGTGTCAGTCATGAGGACAACGTGTGTGTCAAGTTTCATGTCTTGAATCGCCGTGTCGTGTCCGCTAGGACACGCGAGCAGCAGGGCACTGCACGACAGTGTCGTGCAGCGTGTCCGACCCAGTTTTGGACACGAAAATAGTGTCAAATCAAACTCAGTCTCTTGCAAAATTAATCCTCATATATAGGGCTATAAATCCATGAAATCAGTTTCAAAAATGGTTATAAAAACATTGGTTTAGGCATTTCATCGAACACCATGCACAGGACACTGATACGTGTCCAGATTAGACACGAAATGACACGAAAACTTAGGGTTTCCTATTCCTACTGTTAGGTTAGGTCTAGGGCTCCCTAATGATGCAAAAATCTCAGGATTCTATGGTGAATATAGGAAATTACCTCTAGGTATCAAAATCTCCCAAAAAAGCTCAATGAGTGATGTTCTTCACAATGGTGAAACTTCTCCAAAGCTCCCCAAATCTGAGAACACTTGATGCCAACAGAAAGTAGGAAGAATTTAGAACCCAATGCAATTTGTTTGGGTTAAAAAGGAAATAAAATGGATTTACTAGGATTTATTGAAGATGGAAAATTACCTCTTTCTAAAACTTGGCAAGAACACTTAATGGAGGCTAGCCCTAACTTTGGGAGGGTATTAAATAGGATGGGGGAGGCTAAGTGTCCAGCCATGGGCTGATTAGGGTTAGGGTTGGTTCATGGTGAGTGGCTAAGGATGGTCCAACAAATTCTAGGCATTCCTATTGGTTCAATGTCATAGGCTAATTTCTCATAAATATCTTAGAGTAAATATCTTGTTTGACCTAGCAGGAGTACGATCATCTTAATTTCGAGGACGAAATTCTTCTAAGGGGGTAGACTTGTAACACCCAGTTTTCCAAATGAGGGTAATTTTGAACTTTTGTATTTTAAATTATTTAACAATGATTATTTTAGTCATGATATGATTTTTGATGATTTTTAATTATTTTAAAACTATTTAAAATGTTGAATTGTGATTTTGATGGTTAACTAGTTAAACTCTAGTTTTGCTAAGCCTAGAGACTAACCATGACCAAGGGAGCCTAGTCATATGATTATGATGACTAATTACAACTTTTTAGTCTAGGGGAATTTTGGTTATTTTGACAATTTTGTGAATTTGTCATTTATATTAATTAAATATTGTGCTAGTCCTTTAGTGGAGCCTTAACCTATAACTTAGCCTAATCTAGATTAGCCTTGAATGGTTAGGTTAACTAGTCATGAGATGATTCTTAATATCTAGATATTATAGGAAGATATTTACTCTAAGATATTTATGAGAAATTAGCCTATGACATTGAACCAATAGGAATGCCTAAAATTTGTTGGACCATCCTTAGCCACTCACCATGAACCAACCCTAACCCTAATTAGCCCATGGCTGGACACTTAGCCTCCCCCATCCTATTTAATACCCTCCCAAAGTTAGGGCTAGCCTCCATTAAGTGTTCTTGCCAAGTTTTAGAAAGAGGTAATTTTCCATCTTCAATAAATCCTAGTAAATCCATTTTATTTCCTTTTTAACCCAAACAAATTGCATTGGGTTCTAAATTCTTCCTACTTTCTGTTGGCATCAAGTGTTCTCAGATTTGGGGAGCTTTGGAGGAGTTTCACCATTGTGAAGAACATCACTCATTGAGCTTTTTTGGGGGATTTTGATACCTAGAGGTAATTTCCTATATTCACCATAGAATCTTGAGATTTTTGCATCATTAGGGAGCCCTAGACCTAACCTAACAGTAGGAATAGGAAACCCTAAGTTTTTGTGTCATTTCGTGTCCAATCTGGACACGTAACAGTGTCCTGTGCATGGTGTTCGATGAAATGCCTAAACCAATGTTTTTATAACCATTTTTGAAACTGATTTCATGGATTTATAGCCCTATATATGAGGATTAATTTTGCAAGAGACTGAGTTTGATTTGACATTGTTTTCGTATCCAAAACTGGGTCGGACACGCTGCACGACACTGTCGTGCAGTGCCCTGCTGCTCGCGTGTCCTAGCGGACACGACACGGCGATTCAAGACATGAAACTTGACACACACGTTGTCCTTATGACTGACACGACACTTGTAAATTTTCTCGGCTTCTCGTTTAGTGTGCACGAAGAAATTGGGCCTGTACTGATTTTGTACAGTGCTGTGCACGCATTTTTCGTGACACTGATACGCACACTAAATTCGGTCACGACACACTTTAGACCCGATACAGACACTTGTGTCCCTAGCCCTATACCTACCCTAGGGTTGGACACGAGCACGAGGCTCGAGGGTCGACACACGAGTCCCTAGATCGCATTGTACCTGTGCACGATGCAGCCTATGCACAGTCCTGATAATGTTTTCGATTTATTTCTTGGACACCTCGTGTCCATGTAAATGGACACGAATACACTCCCTAGACACGTTAACATATGGTTAACACCCCTATATACCTAATTTCTAAATTCTGTGGTTTAATTAGGTTTTCGAAATGTCAAGTTCATGTATCAATCGAAGTTTTCAGAAGTGTGAAACTGAGATTCACTATTAATAGTTGAACCCTGGAAATTGATTTCCTGTTCCTTAAACTGAAATGTTGATGTTAATTTGCAATGTTGATTCATACACATGTGTGGTAGTTTACTGTGAGTGTTGGATTGCATGATAGGTTGGGATGTGAACTGATAACAGTTTCAGGACTTGAACATCCTGAACCTTCATTCTCTTTAAAAAAAACTGATTTTGAATATTTCTTTTTGGCCATGTTAAATTATTATACACTGTATTAATACACTTTTAGTGATTCATGATTAGTTGATATTATCAAGTTGAAGGGGGAGGGATTTTCGAATTGATAGGTTGGGTTTTAGTTGATTACTGAAATCTGAAATAGAAATACTGAGATTAGGATTTGGGTAGTGGGTTTGATTTCCTGTTATTAGATGTAGTTCTTGAGAATTCCTGTCATCCACACACAGGACTCCTCACACACAAGACACTGAGTGCACTTAGAATCCTGAGATGTACAGTATGAATTTCCTGAGAATGGATTCCCTTCCCTTTAACTATTTTGAATTCTCAATGTTAATTCTTATACGTACATTTGGGTTCAACTGGTATCAAAGGGGTTATCGAATTTGATTGATTAGGTTAGTTTAAGATTTTGATACATGTTAGTTGTTATAAAATAACCTGAGAACTTGGTTCAGTCCCTGAATGTATTCTCAGGTTGTATGCCTATACCCCCCTGAATTTCAGAATTTGATAGCCATATGGGTTAGATGCTAGTTCATCAATACCAGGTATTTCAGTCCCTGTACCTTGGCAGTAGGCTGCCCCTTCAAGGGCAGCAGCAGTGGAGTGAGATAGGGAGGGTATTGGTGAGACCTGTGCACTAGAGTGCACAGGCAAGTGAGGCCCTGTCCAAGTCCAGATGATGAATTAGATACATTGGGTTTCAATGAGCATAAGGACTGATTACACTGATGTTTGGTTTTTTTAAATTCATTGTTAAACTATAAATCCTGAGTTATCATGAACACTGAGACTTAATAACCTGAGAATCCTGAGATAGGTTTCAGGATTGAAACATGAGATTGGGATTTGGGTTTTTGAATCTATTTGATACCTGTAATATAGAGTAGAGGGAATGATGGGTTTGGTTCATAGATGAATCCTGAGATTCAATCCTTAGGAAACCTGAGAATGTGTTGTTAACTGAGATTAATTGCACTCTTGATATCACAGCACACACACACCACATGGCTCACATTGGCACTGTTTATTTTTCCTTTTTGAACTGAGAATGATATGTTAAACTTTCATAAATAAAACTGTCTATAGTTCCTGAGAACCTAATTGAAACAGCAATTGTTTTCACTAAATTCAGTCTTCACCCTCACTAACATTGGACAGGCATACATGGTATTACCTATACAGTCTTCTTGACATGTCTTGACACTTAGTTCACTCACTCACATCATTCACTCTTCACATCACATTCCTACACATTGTTCAGCCACACATACACACACACTCACACTGTTACAAATATAATCCTGAGAACCCTCTTCACACCATACCCTTTTAACACACACACCACACCACTCCTCATGCCCCCTTCCTTGCCTCTCTGTCTCTATATATATATAATGATATATGCAATGTAGGCAATGTTAATGTTATGAATATAGGTTTGAGTGTATACCTATGAATGTATATATATTGCTAGGTGAATGTGGTTCATAGTGTGTCCTTGAGTGAGTGTTAAATTTGAGGGTTAGTTAGTAGGCTTGGTTTAGGCCTAGTGTTGACCTAGTGGCCTAGAGAGTTGACCAATACCCTAGATGTCGACTTGGCTTAACCCAGAGTTGACCAAGGTTGACCAAAGTTCGACTTGGACCTAGTTTGACCTAGACAGTTGACCATATTTGACTTAGAGTTGACTTTGACCTAGATTGACCTAGAAATCATGTAGATTGCATCGTAGATTTCATTCACCTTATTTTAAACATGTCATAATCCATACTGCTCTATTTAGGATATTGTGACTCCGGTGCAGACATCTGATATTATATTACTCTTTTCAGAGTATCATGCGAGTACATTCTCTGATAGTTCCTTCATTTATTTGATGATTACTGTGATTCAGTTCTAGTATAGTTCTATTTGATTCTCTGTCACAACATGTATTAATAGTTTAGATTTATCTATTTGCAATACATGTACTTGATTTGTCTAACCCTATTACTCGAATCACTCACAAGACTCATCTACTCGAAACACCTACAAGTATTAAATGTATAAATAATACAAGAATCATCATTACAAGAACGATAGCCATCGCTGCTGGGCCCGGTATGCGATGTGCCGTATTCAACAAGAATCACCAAACAAGAATGATAGCCATCGCCGCTTGGCCGAGCGTGCGATGTGCCGTATTACAAGAATGATAGCCATCACCGCTTGGCCGAGCGTGTGATGTGCCGTATTACAAGAATGATAGCCATCACCGCTTGGCCGAGCGTGCGATGTGCCGTATTACAAGAACGATAGCCATCACCGCTTGGCCGAACGTGCGATGTGCCGTACTCATTACAAGAATCACCTACAAGGATTAGTGTACAAGAATCTTACAAGAACCACTTCTCTCAAATCATTGAGAAGAATCATCTACTAGAATCATCATGTACAAGAATCATTTACTAGACTCAATTGTATTAGACTCATATTGGATTACACTCAACTTACATTGTACAAACTGGACTTATAACATGTTACCCTAGTTCAGCTAGATCTTATTTTACAGTCTTCTTTGCCATCATTCTTCTTTTATTTCATTACCTTACTTCCTTGTACCTTTGCTATTTCTCTACATCATTACCTGTATAAAACTGCCATTATCATCAATATAACTGGCTATGACTGTTTTATAGTATTTGTCATTACTTGGATTTTCTGGATGAGATGTGCTCGTTCCTGTCCTGACTGGACCTGTTGAAAATATTACAGATGACTGCCCTGAGGACGTTTGCCCTACTTGCCTTGGAGCAGGAGATGGCTTAGCTACCTATGGCCCCGACACTCAGGAGTGATCGGGAGACTAGCTAGTAGACTTGGTTTAGTTTTCATGTTTTAGAATTTGTATTGTAATAACTTGAGATACGAGTTTGTATTTGAGTTTGTTTGAGATATTATTATTTTCAATATCATTATTCCTAAATTTTGGGTTTTTTCAATATCAATGTGTAGGAATGTGATTTGGGGGTTTGACCTAGCAGGAGTACGATCATCTTAATTTCGAGGACGAAATTCTTCTAAGGGGGGTAGACTTGTAACACCCAGTTTTCCAAATGAGCATACAAGGATAGATATTATTATTCCTAAATTTTGGGTTTTTCAATATCATTGAATCCTAGTTTCCTTAATCCGACCAAATCGACTTCGATTATCTTTTCTTATCATATTTATATCTTGGGTTGTACTTAATTGAATTAAATTTGATTGTGACCTGAATCTCTATCCTTGTATGCTCGATCTCAGACTTTGTTGAACCTGACCTCCATATTGCCTAAATCTTGATTTTTTCCAATTTGATCAACTTAGATCGTATCAAGACTAAATATTCTTAATACGTATTGTGATTGGAAATTTTCCATGGAATTGGCTTTCATTCCTTAACTTTGATTTTGATTTTCTTTTTTTTTTTCTGAACCCTTTAAAGATAATGGGTAGTTACTTTTCTTTATTTTTATGATAAGTATCAGTTTTCATATAGGATGGTAGACTGCCTTACAGTTTTGATGGTTTATTGTTTTTGTAACTTTTGTTTAGCACCCTAGATTGCATGTGTGTTTTGATACCTTATGACCGTTTTGGTTTAGCATGACTAGAATACCTAGATGAGACTTTCACTACCACCGTATGCCATGGCCCTGTATGTCATCCTTTTGATGGTATGATTTATTTAAGTTCTGGGATTTGATTGTGGGGGTTTGACCTAGAAGGATTACGAACATTTTAATTTCGAGGACGAAATTTTTATAAGGTGGGTAGGATGTGAGCACCCTAAATTTTGGGTTAATTTTTTTTCATTTTATTTTTAATTTTTTGATTGAGGGTAATTTTGAAATTTCGTGTTTATAATTATTTTAATAATGATATTTAATTCATGATATAATTTTAGGTGATTTTAAATCATTTTAAAATTATTTAAATCAATGACTTGTGGTTTTGACGTTTTGCTAGTGAAATCCTAGAGATTGTTTGACCTAGAGCCTAACCTTGTGATTATGATATTTTAATGTCATTTTTGGCCTAAGGATATTTTTGCATTTGACCTCTTTGAATTATTTTGATATTATTTTATTATTTATGATATTGTTTTGGGGTTATTTGAGTCGGGTTCGAATTTCAACTCAATCCGACTTGAAACGGGGACCCGGGGGTAGTTTTACTCTAGTGGGACCCACATACTAGTTAGGCATGGCCCACATGATATTAATTTTAGTCCACATGATAGAAATATTTTAGTTAGAGGTTAGACTAATTATTATGGATAAGGTTAGTGTGATTAGAGACTTTAGAATGACTAATTTAGCCCCAACCAATTAGCCCTTTCCTAATACTCATAGAATAGGTTAGTAGGGGCTTTTGGACTTTTCCTAATAGGACAAAACCATCTTTATGGCCAGCCACAATAAGGATAGGGTTGAGCCTCCCATTTGTCATTATCCATCTATTTTTTTCTCTCTTGTTCTTCCCCAAATTCCTAGAGAGCAATTCCTAGCAATTTCTTCACCAAATCCTTCCATTTTACCACCAAATCTTCTTCTTTCCTTCTTCATTCTAGTCAAGGAGGAAGCTACCCAAGTTTGGGAGGATTCGGAGCTCGTTCGTGTCCTTTTGGAATCTCTACGTGTCGGTGTCGCTCCGGGAAGATTTTTCTTCGATTCGATCTACCGGGAGGTATAAATCCCTTCTCCTTTTCATTTTCTCATGCATATAGGTCTATTTTGAACCCATAGGAATGACCCCCATGGTTGTATCTCCATTTGTGTCTATTTTGTGTCCATTTGGAAGTCATATGAGTGTTCTTTGTGTTGTGGATGTGTTCTTGTTACATATATAGATTTATATATATATATTGTAATGAGAGTGTATCTATATTTATATATGTAATAAATGGTTCATGATGATTATATAATCGAGTTTGTGGGTGTGGTTCCTCATATTATTATTGCTATTATTGTTGTGGATAATTAGGATATATATTGTGTATTCTTTTGGCTCAAACTATCTAAATCCGTCATGATTTTTATCCACGTTTTTAATTGCAGCCCTAACTTCGAAATGTCATAACTTCTAGCTCAAAGCTCGGTTTAATCTTCCGTTTTTTTAAAAGAAGCGTATTGAAGTTAGCTTTCCAAAAACATGTATTAATAGGCCTAATTATTTCTGTAACTTTCTGGAGAATTATTTGAGTGTCAGTTGTACGAAAAACAAACGCGTTCTCGGTGTTTTCGCGATTCCGGGAGTTTCCGGAAACGAAAACGCGATCCGTTTAAAGTTTCGGAAAGCTAAAACATAGATCTATAACATAATTTAATCATAGAGTTTAATTCATGCTGAGATGGTATAGTATTTATTATTAGTAGGAGTTACTATTCGGCATATGCATTTTGTGCACCCTTGTGTGTAATATAATGTTCTATTTGATTTTAACCCATGTTAATGTATATACATTATGTAACTAAATAGAGAATGCAAACATGAATGTAATGTAATAATAGATGTAATGTATGCAATATACAAGTTAATGAGATGTAATGTTCTATGTTAACACAAATCCTATATTACCTCATGTACCCCCTTACACTATGTTGACACTATCACACTTGACACATTGTTCACTTACACTTTGATACTCTTTGATATGTATACACTATGTATGCCCATTTAACCCTCACTTGCCCCTTTGCCATGTTCACATACACACACATAGCCTCTTAAATAAGTATTTATGAATATAGTTAACTTAGCTATGTATGTATATTATATATATGTTAGCATATTGTGTTGTAATATATAAGTTTATATAACCATTTGAAATGCCATAATTATAGACCTAATGTTGAATACTAATATATGCATGTTTATATATGTGTAGACATATATAGCTTAAAGTAATAGATTACCTAGTGTATATCCAATGTGAATTCTTGCCTATTTGAGTATTGAATAATTGCATGCTATATAGAGTTGGGTGTATGTTGGCTTGTATAGCCTTGTATTGATGTGTGCTTGCTAGGATAGTCTTGGTTAGGCCTAGTAAGACTTACTGGGTTAGGACATGACCTAGTTTGACCTAGTTTGACTAGTGCAGTTGACCAGAGTTGACCAAGGGTTGACTTTGGCCTAGTTTGACCTCGATTCATGTAGAATGCATTGTAGTGCTTTATATTACCCTTCTGGACATGTTGTGACTTGTGCTGTTCTAATTAGGAGCCAGACACCTCTTCTCGGACAGTATATTTACTTTGGACATTCAGACATCAGGCGAGTACATTCTCTGATAGTTCTCTCGTTTATTTGTCAATTACTGTACTTCAGTTCTAGTTAGCTGTATGTGATTCTCTGTTACAAACACGTATTTTTATTTCTGAATCCATGTATGCGACACACATACTTGCTTGTCTTACCTCTATTATTCGAATCACCATACGAATCACCATACGAATCACTATTCGTATCACCTTATTCGTATCACCTTATTCGATTCACCTTATTAGAATAATGATTAGAATTACATTCGACTCATCTAATATTAGACTCACATTGGGATTACACTCGACTTATATTGTACCATCTGAACTCATTATGTTACTCTAGTTCAGCTAGATTTTATTTTACAGTCTTTATTGCTATGATTTCTTCTCTTGTTTAGTTACTTACTTTCTTTGTACTTTATCTGTCTCTCCATACCATCACCTGAATATAAACTGCCATATTTATCAATACAACTGTCTATAACTGCTTTATAGTTCTCTGTCATTTACTTGGGTTTTCTAGATGAGATGTGCTCGTTCCTGTCCTGACTGGACCTGTTGATAAATTTTACAGATAGCTTGGAGGTTGCCTGCTAGCCTAGAGGAAACACAGTAGAGATTGTATAGATAGTTATTTTTAGTTGTCTTGAGCTGTATTTACTTGTGGATTACTGTATTTGAGTTTTGAGATGTATTTCTAGGATTATGTATCTTAGACACTTAGACTTCTATCTCTTGTATCTCTTTTGGATTTCATGTTTATCTATCTTTATCATTCTACCTTAGATTGTGATTGAGTTGTACCTCTGTGTTGGCCTCCTTATGGAGAGTATTCATATTATGCTAGTTATAGTTCATGACCTAGAACAGCGTTCTACCGCCGACACTGCGGCGTAGGCTGGGCGTTGTTACGTACTCGTACCCTCACGGTGGGTGCGGGTCGTGACATTACCAATGTGACAGCATCAAGTAAAGTAATCTAGAGGAAGAATATAAGTCCTAGCAAGCATGAAATGATCAGAGAATGTACTCGCCTGATATCCTGTATGTTCGATGAGAATAGATGTCCAGATCAGAGTAAATGAGTCCTATTTAGAGCAACACAGGCCACAACATGTCCAATAAAGTAAAACTATAGATTACAATGCATTCTACATAAATTTAGGTTAATCTGGGCCAAAGTCAACTCTTGGTCAACTCTGGTCAACTCTAAAGTCAAACTAGGTCAATCTAGCTAGGGTTAGGTCAAACATGGTCAAACTAGTCTAGGTTAGTCTATTCTAGGTCTAAACAATATCTATGTATACAAGTATAACCTATATATGTATCATATCTACATTACTTACACTTGCTAGTATATACATATAGCCTACAATATCACACACCTATATGTATCATACAATTTCATGCATTCATACTATACATACATATCATATATACATGCTTGCATCATTATTTATATATTACCATACACAATACGCCAAAACATACATTTTTTGACAGACCAAAACTGTCGTAAATCACGAAATGACAGTTTTGATCTGTCAGAGCATCGTCGTTATTAGCGCGTCCCAAAATATAAACGACAGTTTTAGACTGTCGTTTCCTAGCTGAAAAAAGTGACAATTATTATCTGTCAAAAAAAACAATAGACCAAAACTATCAAATAATCTGTGAATTGGTCTATTGTCTTTTTCTTTTCAACGGTCAAGGTCTATCATTTTTCTAGAAACAGAATTCAAAAAAAAATCTCAATTCAACCATATCAAAATTATATAAGCATGTTCATCCTCTATATAAAACTGAAATAAATCTAAAAATAGAATTTCATATAAACATCTACAATCATTAACAATAAAAGAAACTTAATCAAAATATTAACTAATAAATGTATAGACTTTACATACAATATTCCATCAAAATCAAAATGAAACCCAATGTTGCTAGCTTACAATAACTTAGTTCTTGGAGATCGGAATGCATGGGCATACCTAATCCTTGTCAACAATGAGAACCTATGATCTACAGGTACATTGAATTGATCAACACACTCCTTCAAAATAATCAAGTCATCTTCATACAGGTGAATCTCAGGAATGTGTATGACACATAAGTTGGAGGATTTGCTTCTCTCGCTAAATTCCACTGAAATGTGTGAAGCAGGCACATTAAATTCAAAATGAAGTGTTGAACCAACTCGATATTGTGATCCATCACATTCATTCTCCACGTCTGCTGGGAACACGGACAATTCTTCATGTTGGTTTCTCTTATTCGCGACCACACATGAATGCAACCCCAAGCCTTCTTCTTTGTTGCCCCAACCTTGTGCTAGAGAGAGAAGATGGTTGTTCATAGAATCACATCCAATTGGCTTCCCACTGACATGCAACTTAGAAGGATTTATTCTGACCAATGCAGACAGAGTCTCCAATGTAGCTAGCAGAACCTCGGGATCTGTTGATGCAAGTAGAAGCTTCAAATAAATAGAAAAACATACAATTGTCAGATGTAAGCTGCAAGCTGAGCATATTTCATGCACTGTTCTCCGAAAAGGAGTTCACGGTCACAATTGCACACACAAGATTAAATTAGATTTTTTTTCTTTATTAAGAAATTTCCTCAAATAAACAAAGATGCCACACTTTATTGAAGTTCAACATACCTCTAGGCCATTGAATGAACTCTTATTGTGGCAATTTTCTAGAATAATCGCATCACTCTCAAAATCTGCAGAACAGTGTGTTTGGGAAACAACTTTTCTAAAATAGTATCAGATAGAAGAAGATCTTTACTGCTAGATATATAAGGTTCCAACTATACTTTCGTTGCCAAACACACAAAACAACAGTAATAATTCTGTCAGTAGTCATTTGCTACAGCCAGAGATGAATTCCTCAAACCAGAGATTCTCTTTGACCCTAAAATGAGTATGTTGTTTGTCCCAAAATAAACATGTCATTTTTCTTGGAATATACATTTTGACAAA
Organism: Iris pallida; assembly: GCA_029216955.1. Lineage (NCBI taxonomy): Eukaryota > Viridiplantae > Streptophyta > Magnoliopsida > Asparagales > Iridaceae > Iris > Iris pallida. The sequence continues at coordinate 6,501,851 of JANAVB010037818.1, read as the reverse complement.
TTATTCCTTGTATCTGACAATTACTGCTTGTTGTACAAATCCTAAACTTCATAGAAACAAAACAAAAATCCAACTATGCTACCTATATAAGCCCAAACAAGGGGGGTCTCAAAATTTCCAGGTACAAGTGGGACGTCTTCTTATGTTCTCACGCCTGATTGCTATGTATATTAATGTATACATAAAGCAGAGTGAAGAAAAGGGAAATATAATATATAACCGGGAAAATGGACAAACTAGAATGCTTCTAACCAAATGCATAACACCCATGTACCTCTCCACACAGTCGTAGCGAAAGGGAAAACATAAAAACCACCACAGCAGCAGCACATCATCATCTAAAAACAGATAACCATCATCACATCATCATCTATATAGATAATGCATAACATCTTATGCCAGATCCTTCTCTGCATAACTATATATAGTCTATATTATGATCCTTGTCCCTGTGTCTAAAAAGTGCCGTGTCGAATCTGTGTCCATGCAACAAACCCTTTACTTAACAAATACTTTCTTATTGTCCCTTCAATTTAAACATGCACTAGGCAAGAGTTTATATTTTGTGCATACCATCTAGATCCACATACTTTAGAAAGCCTAAAATCAACAAAATCCTTAAATCAACAAAACCTAAAGCAATTCTTGATGGAAAACATGATGGAGGATTGGTAAATCTAGAGGAAATCAGAGGAAGATTGAGAGAGAGGAGGGAACCATGGAAAAAATATATACCTTATTATACTCCCAGCAAAAGCCTGAAAGAGGGATGGTTATATCACGTAAAGGGCTCTTAATCACCCTATCAATGAAAGCTTTAACTTTTGGCGACTGCAGATACCCAGAGTGTAAATTACAAATTAGAACGCCATCAAAATTGCTTGTTTTGGTATTCATTAGTTTCCAAGATAAGAAAATAAAAAAATTACTAGAAGTACAGAACCAGTATCAAGAGAAATTGAGAAGTATAAATATGTACAAATACATTTTTCTTTTACAGGACTCAAAACTTAGTTTATAACTTTGTAGTATAGTGTATTAAATTCCAAATATCAAATGAATGAATTAGTAACTTCCATAGACAGATTGTCCTGGCCAAGTTACAACCAACTGTTGCCAAGGGTTCAGACATTCAAAATACATTTGTGGATAACTACAGTACAAAAAATACAACTAACTGTCCAATGTTTGCTCTCATGTGTGTACTACATTATCCTAAAAGTTTAATATGTTAAATAGATAAATAGGTTGATCCGAAAAAAGTTATGGTACAGAGAACTCTCTTACTGGTAACTTACTATGATGAGGCATGCAAATCATCTACAAATATGGTAAAGTCAGAGTAAAGAATTCACAGCCCTATATATCATAGTACAGAAATTTCTCATTCAATAACCATCTCAAAGCCCAACATAAGCCTTCCAATTCAACTCAATAGACATACCAAATTATTTCATTTCGAGAATGTGATAGAAGGCTTTACAAAATAATCAAACCTTCAATTTATAGAGAAGCAAAAAAATTCATCAAAATTTAGTGCAATATCATTTCCTTAGCACAGTTTAAGTTGAAGATAGGTTAACATGACCTGGATATTATCACTACTAAGTAAAGAACATTTGCATAACAAGTTTGATTTAACCTTGAAATAAGCATTCATGAAGAAAATGACTTAATTTACAAGTTTGATTTAACCTTTATATTGTAAGCCAGCTACCAATATATGAATCATCATCATAATGAAGTAAGCAAATAAACTACTTTCATGATACATAAAATTGCAGCATTTCCCCAAAAAATATAGCAACTCAAAAAAGCCTACATTCTCAAGAACCATAAATTCCCGAAAATAGAACATTGCAGCCGTTCGGTACCTATATTTCGAACTCCGCAACATTCATAGTCAATACCAAATAAAAAGAAAAAAGAAAAAGAAAAAGTGTCATTTTCCCATGAACTTTCCATAAAAAATCCAGAGAACAACACTGCTGTACAAAGGCTAAGAACCTGTACAAGATAGGAGGCTATCATTTGGCAAGCCTATCCATTTCGTTCGAGGCTTACCCTTCGACATGGCTAGAAGCAAAAGATTGTACTATTTGGAAAATTATTGTAAGTTTGTTGTAGTAATTTTTATTTGTAACACAAAAACGCTAAAGTGTTGTAACAGTAGCTAAGAACCTGTACAAAAATGCTAAAATGTTGTAAAAGATTGTACAAAGGCTAAGAACCTATACAATTTTTTACTAGTAAGTTTTTTGCCAATAGAAACAGTAGCTATTAAAGAACTTAAACAAAAATCAGTCTGGAAGTAAGCAAATATTGAGGCATGATATGATTAGGTAGTACAATTTAGCTATTAAAAACTAAAATATATGTTGTATAAATGTACTATATGTTTTATCTCGTATATGATAAGTTTTAGGGAATGATTGTACATTGTGATTCACATAGAAATTGAAAGTAGCATAGGAGTATGATGAACAAAATAGTTTGACCTCTCGACTGTTGGTGGAGGAATTAGCTTCGTCTTTGTCTTTCTTCTGCAGGTATGATATTAGCATGACTAACATGATGAAATACTTTGACCATGCCATTGTCCTTGTTATGTAGGTTGCAATTTTATTTTGAGCTGATCTCTCCCAAACTACTATAATTAAGTGAAATTTGCTTCAAAATAGGACGTTGAAGAATAAGCTATATGTTTGAACTATTCCTGTTTAGGTTGAGACTTATAAGCAAACAAACATGCTTTAACTTCATTTAGATGTTTCAATTTTTCCTCGTAATCATAAAACAGAGTCATATTATTACTCCATTGAAGACAAGTGGTGCCCCTTGTCAAGGGTCATTTGACTCATTTCTCATTTCACTTAACAGCAGCTAGTGATACAGTCTAAAAAGTATTACATGGAATATGAAAATTGACTCCAATTATTATTATTATTGCTCCTAGGACCCATACATATCATGCTGGGATATTCGTAATACTGCTGCCATCATTTGCAAGTAAGTTTGGATAATCGACAACCGACATGTCCATTACATGCAATAGTTAAGCATGGACGGAGACAACAAGAACAAGAAGCAATTAAGAAGCGACAATTTAGCTCTACTCACCTGAGAAGGACTAGGAGTGTGGAACTCGATGAAGATTGACTTGATCTAGGAGTGTTACATCTTGCAGCCTGTAGGAAAGCTACTGTTTGTTCAAGATTCTCCATCCGATTTAGCAAAGCATCATTTTTTTTCCTTTTCTCTACGAGGAATCTCCCAACTTGCAGCTGAAGCACGAATCTCCGTCTTTGAAACACCTTGACCCATTCCATGTACATAACCCTTACCATCCCGGCCCACACCTAAACAATTTTCAGAAGAAGAGAAAGTCATTATACAATATGAACCTGTAAGAAATTATAAACAAATATGAAAATTGATTAGAATCCTACAAACCATTGCAACAACATCATTGTCCAAATATTTCTCTCCTAAGTAGGGATCTTCTTCTATAAGGCTTTTATTTTTTCCTACAAGAAAAGAGAGAGACCAATATGGATATTAAGCATTCATATTTGCTAAATTTAACAAGAGAAAAAAAAGTCGAAAGTTAAGCTTACTAAGTATTCGAACCGCTGTAGCTGGGTAACACGTGTCGGATCAATTTGTCTGCAATAACAATTATAAGCATCAAAACAACAACTTTGAACTGAAATCAAATATAAACCAGCAATCCACAAAATTTCTAACATATTTCTAACTATCTTTAGTATCAGACACTGTATTTTCCTAACAAATGGAACGACAAAGAGGCATGACTGCATAGTTATCATGAGATCTCTCTACTATTATTATGACTTTTTTGGTAACTAGTAATTTTATGTATTGACTTATGCTTCATGTATTGATATCCTGGGATCTGATTTTCAAAACCTCAGGCAGTTTTAGCTTTATATGCTGCAAAACACAATTTTGGGATTGATGTAATGTTGGTTTCCATGTAACCTCAATTGTCCCAAGTAAGTTGTTCTTTCCCCTTGAACTATACTTTGGAAGGGATCATTGCTGGAAAAGAAAATCTAAACACATTTGCTTCACTATTTATTATGTCATTAATTAGCTTTCCATACTAATGCCGCTCTCTCTTTTCTTGCATCAATTCACAGTAGATGTAGCAATAAAATTTTCCATATTGTTGTGTGCTATGAAGGCAATAGTCATATAAATTTTGGAGACAACTCGCTGAGTATCACTTTCTTCCTAAGTTCCCATCAAATATTCTAATTTAACTTCTTCTCATCTTTTCACTCAATATGCAAGGTGTAATGCTTACTGGATTGTTAGGTTTTAACACTAGAGCAAACTCCAAGACAAGACCATTCGATAACTCCACATGAAAATTGTTTTAGTATTCTTATTATATATTTGGAGAAATAATATGTGGAATCATGCCTTCTACAACTTGTCTTTGCTCAAAGATTGGATAGAGTTTCTCTGTTAGGAGTATGGATTAGTAGTCTTCTCTACAAGCATTCTTGTAGGGCCTCTAATATACTTTAGAGCTAGGAAATTTTTCAATGTCTGACACCTCAAGAAGATTTGGACGTTTCATTCATTTCTATCAGTATGATTCCTTTACTGGCATGAAACATATTCTGAGTACCACAAAACCTAATATACTCAAGGTTAATGTTAAAGACCACTAATATGCATCAGAAACTTTTACAAGGTCTGAGGTCCTTTATGGCAATGATGCTTTTGGAATAAAATGTAGGGGTCGATTTGCCTGATTGCACCATCTTGGATCATATGTCATTTGGAACATTTTTAAGCCCATAAAGGAAACTAGACTTGCAAAATGTTTCATGATTGGAGTCACTTACTCTGTCTAGACTAGTACCAATTTGCCTTGCCCATGTTCTTGTTTTAAATATTGCCCGATTACCTGATTGCACCATCTTGATCAATTTTCAATAGCCATGATCATATGCCTCAACATTTATATCAAAATACTGTACATACATGGCGTAATTCGATAACAGATATATTTTAATCATATGGTTATTTTTGCATACCAAAGATTTCTGGAGGGAGACACAGATACTCTCAAAGCTGCACAATAATTTACATATTTATATCATAATTCATATTTTTATGTAACATTACATACATACTTGCATCCATTGCATAAATACATGTATTTATACTTGCCTACATTACCAATGCATTAGATTACCCATATAGATTACCTTACATAGCTTACATATCATATGCATAGATGCATACATACACTCATGCATGCCTACTTGCATTCATATATGCATATTGCATTCATTCATACTTACCATACATGCATGGCATTATATATCATTCATTACATTCAACATGTTATATGTATGCATAGAAAGAGGAAAAAATGAAAGGAAAGAGGGGACTGAAATCACAGGACAGTGAGTGACTGAGTATATAGTGAGAGTGTCACAGGGTTCTCAAATTAACAGGTAATGAACATGTAAACTTTCCAAAACCCAAACTCAGGTTTCATTAATGAATTCAGTTTCATGAATCAAATTCTCAGTTTTGCATCTCATTTCAAATTACAGTAGTCAACAAGTTAAATCTCAGGTTAACATTGCATTCAATCTCATAACATATAACTAAACCCAGTTTTCATAAACAAACATTCTATTTATTTTGAAAACCCAAATATATCAATTACAGTTTCAGACCAACATAAAACCAAGATCAACAACATAGCAAAAACCCAAATTAATATAGAGAAACACGTGTACAGGATGTCAGTCATTTGTGTGCATACGTAAGAGTGTCCACGTGTCCGTACAGTGGACACAACGTGTCTAAAGCAGTAAATTACAAAGTATCAGTGAACTGTGCAGACCACAGTGGTCGAGAGGTGTCGGGTCTTCTAGGACACGACACAGTACACGTGTCATCTTGTGCTCGTGTCTACAACTAGAGGGGTTCTAGGGCTACAGTAAGACATATCACTTCGTGTCCACGTCGTGTCTAGGGCTGACACGAACCCCGTAACAGAATACAAAATCTGCCTATGCAAAGTCAGTATAAAATGCATGCACGTACGATTTCGTATCCGACACGCATCCAGTCGACATGAAACTTGAGGGTAAGATTGTCAGTGGTTTCCCCCACCTCTGTGTCAAGTGGTTCATATCCACGTGGCGTGGACACGAAGAAAACTGTCGGGTAGCAAGACATTGCACGCGCGTGTCGTGCTGCGTGTCGTGCCCATCTTGGATACGAAAAAGACACGAATTCGATCTTAGTCCTTGGAGGATTCAAAACACATATTAAGGGCTACCTAAACATGTAATTAGTTTCAAAAATACAAATAAAAAGTTCTCACAAGCATTTCATCAAACACGTTTACTAGTACTTCGATACGTGTCCGATACATGTACCAATTGGACACAAAATCCTACCAAACAACATCTACAGGTCCATGGTGCCTAGATGCATGCTATCATGAAGAGAAAACAAAAATTTAATAGGATTTAGGGGAAATTACCTATTGGGAGCAAATCTCAATGAATAGCTCTGAAGGAAGGTGTCCTCCTCCAAATGCTATGGCCAAGTGAGCTCCAAAACTTTGCTAGCTAGCCTCCAACACCTTCTTCAATAGCAAGGGATTCAATGCAATAAACTAGTCTAAATTTAGAGGTAATTTGGATTAAGTGGGAGAAATTGGGGAAGAACTAATTAGGGTTTTGAGTAGGTATTAAAAAGAGGCAACATGAATCATATGTTGCTACTTATAGGGGGAATTCTATGTGTGGCCGGCCACTGTATGGGAATTAGGGTTAGGTAATGTTTAGATGTGTGGCTAAGCTTCCTTTTATGCAAATCAAGTTAAATCAAAGGCTCAAATTAAAACTAGGGTTTTTGCTTTACTAATATCTATACAAAATATCCTACTAAAATAATATCTATATTTCTAATCTTGGCACTTAGTAGGGATGTTCTAATCATGATTCTAACCTCAAGGCTAATCTAGATTAGCTTAAACTTCTAGGTCAAGTCTCAATTAAATAATTAGCATATATTTTATTAATAAAAATTTAACTTCACCAAAAAGTCAAAATGATCAAAATACCCTCAAGGCTAAAAAGTGGTAGTGACAACATTGGACATCTTCCACGTACTGACAAAGGAAAATAAACTATAACTACCTCTCCCTCGAAGGCCAGAGGAAGTAGGGCAAGCCAATGATCCGAAGTATCGCTTTTATTATCGGTATGTACATCACCCTACAAAGGATTGCTACATACTGAAAAATAATATTCAACAATTATTGGATTCGAAGGCCATCACGTTGCACACAGATGAGAAATTGGTTTACAAATCTTGTTTCTCTCTAATTTGGAGACCACCCTACAATTAAAGTCCAAAACGGTGTTACTCCGATACCGAAGGAGACATTATAAGTCATCAATCTTCCTCCAGTCCGAGATCAGACAGTCGGACTCGTACTCACTACTCGGCATGGTGAAGTCATATGGATCCGTCTTGATCTTCTTGAAGATATGGATCCAAGGTCAGCCTTGTCCACCTTCAAGGCTCAGATCAAGAAAAAGAAGAGCAAATCATGTAATATGGTTAAAAATTTGATCGAAAAAACCAGATCAGGAAAAGCATACCTGCGTGCCTCCAATCAAGATGAAGAAGATAGTCCTTTTTCTGCAGCTCCTACTCCTATTCTAACTGTTATTCAAATGTCAACAGAATCAGGGCCATCAAAGCAAACTTCAGGAGAAAAAGGAAAACAGAAAGAGGAGAGGTTCGACAAGTCTTTGAAGAAGTCTCCCTCCTAGGATTTGAC